>PVKS010005035.1:22452-88344 GCA_004027875.1 Aplodontia rufa
CCTAGTTCATAGAGTGCTATTATATATATATATATATATATATATATATATATATATATATATATATATAGTGTTAGAAACTAGTGTTTCTGGAGGTAGAAAGAATTTATGTTTAAAATCTTAATGAAACAAGGCTGCTATATTCAAACCATCCATCAGTTCTTTCCACTTCCCACTGGGTGCATCCCTGTGTTCATTAGACTGGTTCTCGCTCTCATTCCTGAATGATTTTACACATCCGGGTGTGTCCTTTACATCTACTCTAACCTTTGGTTCACATAAAGTCTGTGCAGTGGTTGGATGAACAAGAGACCTAATGGCCTCACACATGTACAGGAATAGCTCAGGCCGAGTGAGGTTGACGCCTGGTGGGATTCTCAGTTCTCCATCGGATCAGGGCCACTGTGCTTCCTGCTAAACAAGACTCTGGGGGCTTTGAGCCGCAGTCTACCCCATCCAGTTCTTCTGCTCTCTTTACCGTGGCATCTGTGGTATTTGACCATCAAAGTTCCCTCCAAGGCCAGCATGCATTGCAGTTCTGTGGCAGAGATTCAGGTCAGAACAGAAAGCAGGACATACAAGTGACGAGACGACACGGCTTCCGACCATCTGTCTCAGGCAGTCCTCTTCTATTTACTACCACTGCTACCTAATGCATCTGAGCAGTGAATGACAGATTGTTTGGCTAAGCCCATCTTGAGCTCCTTCACTATGTAGCAGACACAGCACACATTTGTTGAAGGACAGAGATAATGCATGTGACTGTGTTCTGTGGACTGTGAGAACATACCATTCATGGGCACCATTGCTAGCGAAGTGTGGGGAGTAGAGGGACTGCCAGCCTGGAGGCAGCCTGTGGGATCCTAAATGAACTGTTCTTACTAAGGACTTCAGAGCTCGTGGGAGGCTTTCTGACTCTGGGCCAGTGGTCCCTATTCCTGCTGAACATCGCAATAATGTACAAAGGTCGGAGGGAGCCTGATGCCTGGGGTCAGAGAGCTGGATTCAGGACCTCCTGCACAGGTGGGTCCCCTGGGTCATGCACCGAGGTGTGCTCTGGATGTCTCTGCCTCCCGTCTTCCCATGCAGCAGGTAGATTACCCCAGCAGTTCTGTAGATGCGACAACACATGCTCACTCAGGGCCCTGCATTCCTCAGGGTAGGCTCTCCTGGGGGGCTGGGAGGTTCCCATATTTAATGATGAATCCCTGGCTATCATTCCTCCTGAGATTTTCATATCAGATACTCATACCCATAATAAAAGCTAAGGTTCCAATATCCATAATATAAGCCTGGGTGACTACATATGACAGTCTCATACTTGGGAGATTTCAGTCAAATACACACACACACACACATACACACACACATATTTATAAATGTACATACACACTTCCCTTAAGAGCATCCGAAAGAAATGATTTGTTGAATTGCGCTAAATTTTCCTGTACCTGAAGCTTAATAGAAATCTCTGTGCTCCACTGAATTCTATTTAGGCAAGCTGTTACTTCAGACAACACATCCCACTTAGTACATGGCTAGCACTTTCTGAAGAGTTTCCCCTGTAGTGACACTGTTCAGGAAATGGGCCACTTTGCAACCTTGTGACTCTTTCTGTCTTTACTATGTGACATTTACAAAGGCCTTCCTTCACTCGGATCATCTCCCTGCTCTTCGAATTCAGGCCCTCTGTGTGCATTGAGAACATTCTCCCTGGGACTGTGGCTCAGAGCCGCTGTAAGCTGCCTTCCCCAGGCTGCGTGCACTGGGCAGCTCTTCCTTCTCCGTGTGCTCCGCTCTGTCCTTTCCCCCAGCTTTCTCCTATGCTGGTGACCTCAGTAGGCTTGCCATTGTGACGTCTCCAGTGGCCAGCACAAAGCTCGGTGCAAGCCAGTGCTCAGACCTGCTGGACCTACTTGGAGATGTGGTGCATTCGTAGACTTCAGAGCCCTGCGGGGATGCCCCGTGTTCCTGCTGGGTGTCTTCTCCATCAAGGTCTCCTGCATTTTAAATGACTATCTCTGGGGAAACTGTGGCCCTGCCTCCCTGCGGGAAGCACTGACAGGCTGGCACAGGGACGCAGTGGCAGGCAGAGGGGAGGTGTCAGGGCACTGCAGAGCCCGCTGCTCCTGAGGCACTGCTTTTTAACCAGGATTCCCAGGGTATCAATTGCACCTCCCACAAGCTTCCCCTTCTTGGAGCATGCTTCCCAGAGACATGCCCTCCATGCAACGAACAAACCACCTGCTGACAATCACTGTGCCTTGTTGGCAGAAAGCTGTTGCTCCACCACGGGGGCTGTTTGCACACTTGGCACCCCGGGGCCCACACAGGCTTCTGGAAAGGGGCCTGCACCACCCCAGCTCCGGGGCTGCAGGAAGTGCTAAATATGTTTCTAGGGCTTGCACCTTCTCTCTGCAGGAAACGGACTGGGGACTCCAACTCCTACCCCAAGGCTGAGACTGGTCCACACCCGCATTCTACAGATGGAGCCTGCTCCTGGGGCTGGCCAATTCCGCTGCTAATTCCAAAGTTGGTGGCTGCTCCCGGGGCAAGCGCCGGGCAATCTGTTTAAGCTGTCCCCACCTGATTGGAGCGTTGGAACTGTGCTGGTGGCACAGATTTAGGGGAGCACATAAAGTAACGCAGCCCTCACAGCTGGCCTTGTCGGGATAAACACCAACATGACGAATGCGTTCTCGGAGACACGGATAAAGGTAGAGTTCCTGCTGAGGGCAGCACAGCGGGCTCTCTGCCTCTCCAGGAAACCTGACCTCATCCCCTCTGCTGACTAGGACCCGGTCCCCGTGCGAGGGGTGCGGGGACACGGTGTCTCCATGTCCTCTGGTGTGTGCTCCTGAGCGTACACACTGCTCTTCAGCCCCAGCGCTGAATTCTCTGGGGCCCCTCTGTGCATGGAGGCCTCCCTGAGGGGGCTGCTTGCCAAGCATGAATTCCACACTTGCTTTATGACTTAGAACTTGAGCTTTAGGATCTGCTTTTCTCAGATGTGAGCCTCTGGCCAAGTGATGTTGTGAGGTCATCTAAATGATGACTCACTGGGGTCCCTGCTGGAGGGTAGCCCCATCTTCTCAGTACCCTCCTCCTGCCAGATTAAACTCCTGTCCAAGCACTTCTGAAGCATTTTAAAATATGTTAGAGACAAAACCGCTGCTTGGGAGAGGCTTGCACAGAGCTGCAATGGTTTCTGCAGCCCTGCAGCATCTGCAGACCCAAGGCCATGTAGCAGCATGTACAGCCTGAGCCATTCAAGTGCACCTCCTGATGCTCCTTCCTGAGGAAGGCCCAGGAGCCACCTGCAGAGACCTTCCAGCCCAAGTGCTGGTCCCACTCAGAAGGAGTAGAGATGTACGAGTAGGGAGGAGGAAGGTGGCGGGGACTTCAGTGCCGCCATACCTGGGAAGCCGCTCCTTCTGTCGCACTGCCCGGGGTCTTCTGGGAACGTGCCCTCTTTGACCCTCGAGATCCACCATTCTCATTTTTGTGAATGAGAAACAGCAATGTAGCAGCACGTCACACTTCCTAACGATATCTACTGCAAACGGAACCGACCTCTTCTGGACCCTCCGGGCCGGTTGCTTTGACTGCCCCTCTAGTCCTCTGAGGGGTGGAAGGTCATGGTGCCGTTGTGCCTATGTTACATGGGAAACCAAATCAAGGTGCAGATTTAGATGACTTGACCAGTAGCACTTAGCCAGAGACTCAAGTCTTAGAATGGCAGAGCATAAACTGCAAGTTCTAAGTCACAAAGCAAGACTGGCAGCCATGGCAGGGTTGTTTCTGCTGTTGTACACGTGGAGCAGGAGAGATGCTTAACTGGATGCTTCAGTGTGGCTGCTTGATTCTTCTATACCTAGATATTTCCCTCTGTTGTGTCTTTAACACGCAGGTCATGGGGTAATCTGAGTTGGACTCAACCATGCTCACTGCACACATGTGTGAGCATTCTTAGGAGCTCTAAGGATGCCAGCTATGTGACAGCACTTTGCAACCCTGGGTGGCATTCACTATGATCCCTGTGCCCAACACTGCTGTGGAAGGCAAAGTGAAAGTGCCAGTGTTGTCATTATGGTAACTGTGGAACCAGGATCTGAACCCAAATCCGTGTTAATTCAGAGTGAGCTCTGAGTGCAGCTCTTCATCTGAGTGTCCCCAGGGTCACTGCATTAGTACCAGGATCTCTGCAGTCTCTCCCAGACGACAACTTCTAAATGCCTCCCAAAAGCCCTATTTGAAGGCAGCACCATCAGCAGAGCCCACGGCCTGAGTGGTGCAGTCCGGGCCTTTCCAATCTAAACTTCCCACAGGTCCCTGCAGGTGGCCAGTGCTACCTGGGAGATGCATGCTGGGCTGGCTGCCAGCTACAAATCCCCACACTGTGTTCTCACAGTTTAATAGTTGAGCAGAGGCAACTGTGGTTTATTAAGAATTTTCATGTTTCTTAGAGGAGATATAAAAGTTAAGCCACTTCTAATTCCTTCTTTTCTAGTACTGTGTCCCCATTTTAACTTTGTTTATTAAAATTTGATGTTCTAGGTATAGAGTAACAGACTCAATTCTGTTGAGATGTTGGCTTTATTTTCAGAACAGCACGGATCGAGGCAAGAAGTTGCAAAACTGATTTACCAAATTCTAATTTTGGTTTCTCCAATGGCTATGAGGCACTGCTGAATCCAACTCCACCCTTAGATTTGAGCCATTGTTCAAGTCCTACGCTCACTCTCAGAAATGGGTATTCTACCAGATGATTGTACAGGAATGACTACTTTAAATATTTTGTCATATAAGTCTGTGTAATTTTATATACATATAATAATAATAAATATTTTACATGTATACAATGCATAATAAAGTATATTGCTATATTTTGTACAATGGAAAGATATAATTTAATATATAGTAGAAGTGTTTATTTTTACATTGTCTTTCTCATTATCGGTGCCAAGAAGACCCTATTGCTCTTGTTAAATAAAAGTGTCTAGAAATTTAAAAGAGAGAGAGACCTGATGGGTTTGGACAGGCAAGTCTGGTTATAAAATATGAAAATAATGGGACAGGAACAATGGGAGTAATGGGACAAGGCTGTCCTAGAGAACCTGGAACTGATGAGTGTCTAGAGGTCACCAAAGTCTTTGGCCAGAACCATGCACTTCCCGGGGACCTGGGTCCTGGCATTTGCAGTGTGCGCTATGGAGAGTGCTTGGGTCATTGTCCCCAGATGTGCCCCTTGTGGGGTCCTGCACCAGGCAACTAGAGGCTTCTTGGGATCTTCCTGGGAGCCACAAACTGCCAGCCCAACAGTGCTAAAGCTCCTGGACCTCACCCATCTTGAAAATCCTCGGATCTTCCTGGGTAAGGATATGCACAGGTGCGGCCCTTTGGGTCAGCCTGGGCAGCACAGGTGGAGCCTGATCCCGATTTTGTTCCAGTTGCACACACCCAATGTGCACTTTTACTGAAGGGCCATTCTCACTGTCTACCATTTTAGTGCTCTCTAAATCACATACTATTTTTTTTAGGTCTGATTAATTCAACCTTTTTTTTAAAAAGAATCTAAAAATTCAAAAAGTTCATCAATTGATTTGATTATCTCTCATTTTATTTCCATGGCGATATTTTGCTAAAATCCAATTTAGCTATGCAAATACATACATACTTTCTGTCTAGATATCCCATTTAATTTTAATAAGTAAGTTAGTAGACAAAAATCATATATTGTTGTATTAAACATTATGAATAAAGGATGAAACAGTGACTCTCTCGCTGGAGGAATTTCACTATTCAATTATTCAGTTATGAATTAAAATGAGAACGGTAGTGAAAAAATTGAGCTAATGCAGTCAAATCACAAACCCCGGGAGTAAAGGCTTCCCAGTTAATTTGCAAGCAAACAAAAGAACACAACATGGAAACTGGAAAATGGTCCATATGAAGGCATAGGAAATGATAGTGAATCCAGCTAATTGCTGATTCATTCTATGGAATTACTACCATGTGTTTCCCAAAATTTGAGGAACTTTCAAAGGAGCTTTTATTTGATATTTTTAAATAAGTAATACCTAAGAGCTCATAAATAATCATTTCTTTGAAATGCTACAGAATACATTTTTTCCAACATTTGCAAAACTTTAATTGGAAAAAAAAAAGAGTTGCAAAAGATCATTCCAGACAACAGGAGCTGTGATCCAAGGCGGTGTGAGTTTCAAAAAGGAGAAGTGTGAAAGGAGTGGTCTTTAGTGGGGCTGCTAGGTAATGACCCCTGGGTCTGTGGGTGGACCTGCTGGTCCAGGGCGGCAGGGGGCAGCCTGTCCTCTTCCTATGCATCTCAAAGAACTCCATAGCAGGACAGTGCCAGAAATGGCTAATTGCAAACAAAGCTCATTCTCATTTTCCCACATAATAATAGTTGGTGATTTGTAAATGAGGAACTTAGGAACTCCAGTATGTACCAGATTTCTATAAGCTTTAAAAATTTAATCAGAATCTGAGAGAGCCTGGGTTCAATTAATGTAAATGTGATTTTTTTCTTTTTGTGGAAATAGCATCCATTTAATTACATTTTCCAGCATGGGCTTCATTATCTGGTTTGTTGTATCTTGTGGTTAAAACCAGTTTTTGTCTGACAGTATGAGGAAAGGATTTATTTATCCTTCCTCAACGGGGCTCTTCACAGTCTACACCGAGGTACAATATTAGTGAAATTCTAAGGTATGATCTGTTACAAGGAACACCATTAATTTCATAACAGCCTTCATGAGAGGTATGCTAGAAACACTAATTAAGTTCACACAGTGAAAAATACGTTCAGTTGCAAAATTTGTAAAAGGTGTGTGCAAAAGCGATAACAAAAAATGATCAATTTAGCTCTTACACCATGTTAAAGGATTAGTTCTCAATGACTGTGATCTTGTTACTTCCACATCTCGAGTGAAAGCTGAAGAAAGAATACTGCTTTTCTACAGAATTTCCTACAGAAATCAATACGCACTTTCAACGCGTGCTGCATCTGGCCCTTCCAATCCACCGTCTCATCACCTTTGCTACTGGTCCTTATGCCTGGGGTGGCAGGAGCTGGTGCTATAATCACACGCAAACCTTCAGACCCTAAACCAAATGGCTAAAGGGGCCCTGGCGGCTCATGTGGCTTTAGGAATGGCTGTCCTCAGATGTAGACAGTGACACCAAGGAGACCTCTGGGCTGCTCTGAGTGTCTCTCCACTTGGCCCCTGCTTGCCAAGTGAAGCTGTGAATAAACACTATCGTGGTGCCCAGCAGTCCAAGGCCAGCAGCCCAAGGCCACCTCCCTAGTGTGACCTTTGGACTGCCTCCCAGAGACTCAGTGCTGCAGCAGAATTGCTGTGTCCTGCCTTCACCAGAGGACAGCATCTCCCAGGTCCTGTGGGAGGGCAGGGGCCTCCTGGACCAGCTACGGTGCAACCCACAAGGACTCACTAACAGGATCACCCCCACCTGTTGCTGCCCCTTGCAGTTTCCTACTCCTTGACTCTACTCGCCCCTTCCTGTCCCTCACTGTCCTTCCTCATGCTCCTCAGTTCATGCTGGGCTCTTCCTGCCATGGCAGTTGACTGGGAAGACTTATCCTCGTCCTGACAGGTGCCCACCTTGGTTTGTTTCTGCCACAGCTCATTAGTCTGAAGTGATACAGGAGGAACTGGAATTCCCAGAGTCACCCAGAACCAACCCCTGCCTCCAGGGACCTGTTCCCAAGTGGTCCCCATCCTCAGGTCCCAAGTGCCCTAGCAAATGCAGTGACTTTGGTAATAAGCATGTGCTTTTCTTCAATTCCTTGCTTTTTTTATTTTTTTTTTACGTAATTTCTGGAGAAACATTCAAAATTCAGAGGTTTGCAAGAGGATTTTGAAAGATGCAATCAGAGGATTATTTTCTAAAATCTCTGTTTTTCAGTGGCAGGAGGAACGCTGTTGACAGCAAAGAAAACAGTTGGCGAAGAAGACACAAATGGTTCACGTCCTTCACAGATGAACCCTTGAGTGGTTCATGTCCTTCACAGGTGAACCCTTGAGTGGTTCACGTCCTTCACAGGTGAACCCTTGAGTGGTTCACGTCCTTCACAGGTGAACCCTTGAGTGGTTCATGTCCTTCACAGGTGAACCCTTGCTTTGCAGTGAGAACACTAGCGCCTCTGCTGGAAGATCAGGCCCCCAGTGTGCTGTGGGCAGTTTTGTGGGGCAGCATCCTCAGCTCATTGCTGTATGTCCTTGCTGTAAGTGCACATTTGATTTGCAGACTTGTCCTTAGTGGGGGGATATGGAAACCCTTATCCAGTCCCACACCCTGACCTCAGTTGACACAGGACCGGCCCTTGACCCATGGTGTTTGCAATAACACATATGACTGTGGTTTATGACTTATTCTCAACTTGACTGACAGATAACACCAGTACTGGTTTCTGTCCTGGTATAAGAAAAGGCACATTTTATAATTAATATTAATAACCATCTGTCAAGTGCACTGAAGTACTATCACATGTCCTTGGTCAGGGTCTAATTTCATACACTCTTCACACTCATCAGGATTGATGTTTCTGGCTCTTATAATGTGAGAGCCCAAACGGGTGGACGTCTAGGGCTGTTTAGAGCTGATCTGCCCAGCCTTCGTGCTGTTGATCACAGCTTCTCTTTGGAGCCCTGTGGATGTAGTTTTTTGATTTTTGCAGTTTTCCCAAAGCTCCTAGGCCATTTTATTCCAGTCGGCCTTCTGTGAAATTGGCATTGTTACGTCTTTAATTTCAGTTGGACCTTTCTGCGTGCACTGCTTTCTACTGTTGAACTCATCCACTGAGGTTCTTTCATTCAGTTTTATACAAAGCCCTGCATGTTCAGAGAGCACCATCTGACAAGCGTGGGCACTCCCGAGCTCGCAGTACTGTCACCACAGCTGAAGTAATAAACGCACCCATCACCTTCATTTGTATTTTGTGGTGAGAACGGTTGACTCTGAGTCACACACATGTCGAGTGTGTCCTGTCCTCCTGTCCGGCCCCAGTTCCCTGGCGATCAGAGCAGGGATGTGGGAGCAAACCCACACTTGTGGTTCTCTGAGCAGTTCCTGGACAGCACCTTCTGTGATGCACAGAGATGTTCAGGCAGGTGGTGTTCCTGGCCCTGAATCTTCCTCCAGGTTGTGAGGTGTACACGCCGTTTACCAACTCAGAGTGCAAATGTGTGATGTGTTCTGCATCTCACCCTCTTTCCAAGCACCTCCAGGCCCCACACCTGGGAATTAGGAAGGCAGAGATGGCAGCAGACAGCAGAGACCTGTGGAGGAGGCAAGGGTGGAGATGGAGAACCCCTGAAGTGTAGGGGTGACGTGGACACTCTGCTCACTGTGTGTAAGTGCATGGCGCAGGCATGACGCCGGATTCCAGGGCACATGTCCTGAGCCTTGCAGACAGCGTCCTCTCCACCTAGGTATGCCTCCTTCCTGTCCACAGAGGACACCTAAAGTCCCACAGGTGACCATCCCGATGTGCAGTGTCCCAACCCAAATCAGGAGCCTCAGGACACCACGAAGGGAGGTGGGGAGAGACGAGACACAGATGCCCTGAGTCAGCACACAGTGCATTCACCAGCCAAAGAAAACCAAAAGCAAAAGCCCAGAATTGATACAGCATGCATTTCATGAAGACTGGGTAAGATGAGGGAAAGAAGGACCTTTGTCACAATATTCAATTTTTAATATCTTGAGCTTTTCACTTTAATAATAATATGTTCATATATCTGTATGTATATATGTGTATAGCTATGCAGCATTTCACATGTCTTGTGCTACACACTTGGAGTCAGTGTGAAGATCCAGGTTACTGGGCTGGGATGTAGCTCAGTGGCAAAGTGCTTGACTGGCAAGTGAGGACCTGGGTCAGCACACTCGAAGCTAAATAAATAGATAACTATCCACCCACGCTGCTAGACGGGGCTTTCAGGAACTGGCCGTGGAAGGTATGAAATAAATGCTGCAGACAAATACATACAGGAAATTCAGAATATGCAAATCAACACAAGGGACTTCATGTGGTGATGATATTTTGGCTATGAAGGAGGTGTTAGTCTTTAATATAAATCACATCCCTGCAACTTCTAATTTTTATATGAGATAAACTTCAGTCTACCCTGAGATTCAAATGGAAATGCTCAAACAAAAAGGCTTTATTACTGGATCATAATTTTATGCCACACACAAGAAACTTCCAAAAAAGGAACCCCAGTGCACACAAATGAAAACTCAAGGGCAAAGGAAACTAAAGGAGGCCCCAGAAAACCCTCGCCCCTCTCCACCCATGCATCCTGCCTGAAAATCACCTCTGCCTCTCACCTCACGGATGGTTCAGGAAAAATTCCATGCTTCCCTATAAACTCCCCTGACATTTCAAACTGAGCTTGAGGAAACCTTTCTGTGTTAATTTTGAAATGTTTTGAAAGTCAAGTTTCTAAAAAATTGGCATTAAAAAGAAGAATCTCGGTCTTATTCCCTGCAAGGTTGAGAAATCCTTTAGCAAGATTTTCATTTCCCTTATTAGTGTGAAAACGCTTTCTATTTTTTATTTAGGGGATTTATATCAAAGCACACCTCACACGCTGGGACTGTCTTCCTGTTACTTAGTTGAGCTGACGTCTAGCAGGAAAGCTATGTGAGTCCCTGCGAATGTCGTCCTAAAGCATCCGGAACTGCCAAGAACTGCGGGTTCAACACTGTGATGAAAGCTGTTCCCCGCATCTTAGAAGGCTGCAGCCCGAAGCCCACATCCGCACCGGAGGTCTGCCGGAAACCACTCCGCAGTGTAGACAGAGCTCAGTCCCTGACAGGACTCTGGGATCCTCGGCAGACTCCTGCCAGCCCTTGAGGGTGGGAGGGGACACAACTGCAGAAGGCGGTGGTCTAGGAGGACAACTGGGGTGAGCTGAGGATGTGGTCGGCTTCACGGCCCAGGGAGGCCACACCTCTGCATGGATCCTGACACCTTGGACATCTCAGGCCTGTGTGACGTGGGCTCCGGCAGCTCTCTCCAGTACCATCCAACCCTGGAAGAAAAGGCTGGAGGGACAGATTCCTAAGGACTTCTCTGTCACATAGGTCCTGAAAGGAAAAGATCCTCCCCTTCCTCAGGGGAGGACTTGGGCTGGCCTGGGTGTCCCATGGTGCTGCCCACGGACATGTATTGCCTTCCTCCTGTTGGTCTCCATACCTGCAAGCATCCTTCCCTTGTTGCTCCACCTGCCTGTTAGAGTTTGCTTTGCATTTGTTCCGGAGAGGGAGGGGATGGTGCCTTTACCAGGAAATCACGGCCAAAGGATTTCCAAAGCAGTCCGGGCCACCCATGGCTCGGGACAGCCTTTCTGCACACACAGCATGCTCCACGTACGCCTTCCCCGGCTCCATGTGACCTGCAGCAGGGTCCCTAACGGTGATCCTGGCCCACCAGCCTCGCTGTCTCTGCAGGTCACCGTGAGAAGCAGGCGTGCTGGGCGCTCGGATGGACGTGACTGCGCTTGCACAGGATTTCCAGTTCTAGTGCTCTGAGGCCCCTCCCTGCTGTCCTCAGTGGCTCTGCCAGGTATCAGTTCCTGTCTCTCTGCGTCCTCCCCAGTGTTTCTCACTTTTTTGCCTTTCTGGTGTTGCTTTCTAACTGGGGCGAGCTGACCCACCTCATGGTGGTTTGCTTCTCTTCAACCACTAGTGACCTTAACAGAGCATTTCTTCATTTTTCTGTTGCCATTTGTGTGACTTCTTTTGATGAATGTCTATTCATTTTTATTGCTCATTTTCCCATTGGATTCTTTGCTCTTTTGTTATTAAATTATGATTAGGTATATTTCACAATAACTGGAGAGAGAATTATTAAAGTCCTCACTACAAAGGAATGATAAACAATTAAGGTCATGACAGATGTCGCAATTTAATGATTATCCAGTGTACATATGCCTCAAAACACCACCCTGCACTCCATCCATGTCTGCAATAGAAGGGTCAATCAGAAACAACATGAAACACTAAAAATCAGCTTCTTACCTCAAGTAGCTTGTGTTACACTTTCTTAATTTAGTTAATACCTTCCATAGATTATGAAGAAATACAACAGACTACCAGTAATCCCTATAATCACAAAAGAGACCATTTACATAACATCTTTAAGTGACCTTGAAATGCTTCACTTATATCCTAGAGTTTCAGGTGCATGCTTCCAGCTGATGGGGAGAGGTGATTCCAAGAGACTGGCTCCTTCCAATCCTGAAAGAACCACGCCTGTCAACATCAGAGGGGTCGCAAGTTTGCGTTTTCCATTTAGAACTGTAGCCAAGCTTCAGAGCTCGCAGGACTAACACTCAGTGTTCATGCAATGGCTTCTTTGTCCACTTGTATACTTTAATTGAAATTTTGCCACGTACTGTGCTAGAGGAAGACACGGCATGCCGCAGGTAAGCATGATGACCTGTCATAACCTAAACGTTCCTTGATGACGTATAGGGTGTGCAGCCAGACAGGAGCGCCAGCTCCCCTGTGGAGCGCTCCAGGAGGGTGAGCCATAGTTCAGTGCTCTACGTAGGGCTGGTTATGAGTGTGCTATGCCTGTGCTTCTGGTCTCTGGGAGAACAACGACCTTGGGATGTGGTTTCTTTCTACTCAGAGGGGAGTAGGACTCCAGAAATCTTGTTAAGTATTTGTTGATCTGAATTATGGGAGCTGCATGGGAGAGTTGCTCAGCACAAAGATGCAAATCACAAGGCTGTGCTTGCCCACTTGTGTGGGCACTGGGGCATCTTTGGAGGGTGCTGTGGGCCATCTTCAGCCAGGAGTGGATAGAGTTCGTGGAGGGAGATCCCGGATGTTGTCAGCCTGGAGGCTGAAGAGCTTTACTCCCTGCAAAGCTTTCCAACCCTGCCTTAGAGCTGGGCTGGACTCACTCAGGAGTGACGTCCCAACAGGGGCTGGGGGCAGCTAACATGATAAATTGGTCAGACAACTGGACAACATGCACATGCTGAAACTGTCCCCGTGCAGCCAGGATAAAGGGCCAGCTTGCCAGCAGAAGTCAGTGTCACTTCTCATTCAGCACCCAGGTGGGTGAGAGCAAATGATTCGGGTGATATTGCCTCCCCAAACACATCCCAAGCAGGGCCATCAGCCCACCAAGCTCTTACTTACATGGTGTAGTGTTTTGCTGAACCTGAGGCAACTCTACTGTGTGGGTCTTCCACATCCTCCTCTTAAACAGACAGATGCATCTAGGGAGGTAGAGAAAGGGCGCCTGCTGGCCTGTGGAGACTCTGCGAGAAGGTCTCAGGATATTTGCTGCATTGACATTTTCTCGAGAACTGTGTCTGATAAGTGCTCCTTTCAAATTTCTCTCGAATTCCAATATTACACTGATGAGTGATTAAATAGGTCTGGGTAATGCTACTGAATTTTGCAAGCCTCTTTTGCATAAGAAATAGCAACCTATTTGGAGAGACAACTGGCTGTAAAGCAGTCTCTACTTCAGCGCATGGGCAGGTGGAAGTAGCATTCTCCAAGAACGGCAGGCACCTGCCCCTCTCTGCACAATTTCCCATCCCCGGGGAGCCAGGCCTGCAGGGGTGATAAGCAGGACTCCATTAGGTGAGCTCAGCTCACTGTCCTCAAAGGGGTAGTTTCCCACCTGCAAGACGTAATGGGCACATAGTGCTTTAAACAGAACCATGGTAGTTAATGAACATAGTGGAAACTCAGTAATAAAATGTATCATCATCGTATAAAATAGAAATCAGAACATGCCTGCAGTGTGGTCCATTGCCCCAAAGTTCATCAACATGAAACAAAAGTCACTGTTAATGTTATTTCAAGCAGCAGGCACTGCGCTTTCTCAGGTTTTTGTTTCCAGTACTGACTTAAAAAATGAGACAAGATGGAAATTGCATTTAATGTAGCTGAGAAAGAAAGTATCTAAGTATCTGTGTGATAGGAGCTTATATTAAATCCCCCAATCTCTCTTTTGCAGTCCACCTGAGAGCTGCTCTTAAAATGAACAGGTAATATCTTCAAGGGCTTAATGTGAAGAAAAATGAATTGCTATTATATTCAAGGCTTCTAGATGAAACTCTAGAGAGCATCTTTCCACCAATATAATTTAAGTTTGAAGAGTGACATTCCTTTTGTTAATAGTTGCCTGATAAATAATTGAGCACTTCTCTTGGGGGCTGTAACTTAAAATATCCATTATTCTAAGGGATCGAGAAAGGCCTTTTGTGTGTGTCTGTTTCAAGCTCACATGGCAGTCATTTAACTGCTTATTGCAAAAATAAAGTGTCAACCAATTGGACTTCTGTATGCAATGATAATGAGAATCAATATTTAAGAATTGTTTAATGTATAAGTTCCTTGCATCTCAAAGATAGAAGCTTTTAATTGCACATAGCTCTACTCAAGTGCATTATAGACTCTCACTGGTTGAAACGGTGGTCATCTGAACCGAAGCAACCGTAAACTGACCTAATACATCAAGCCAGTTGGTCTCCAAACACATGAGACCTTTAACTTCTTTCCATTTATTTAGTTGTACGTTAGATCCATTTTCCTTGAGAAGGTTCAGTCTTCCTAACTCAAGTGTTGCTCTACTTGCTGGAAGATGTTATCTAAAGTTAAATTATTTAGAACAGTAATTAATTTCCCTGTTAGTTAAAGGAATAATTAGTGCTTTAGTTAATCCACTCAATGATTTTGAATTGAATTAAACAACAAATCCCAAATATTGAACACATTCTGAATCACTTATAGGTTCCAGGGCTCATTGCTAAAAATAATTCAGCTAATGGTTAGAGTGAGTCAATAAAATGCCTGGGCAGTTGATTTCTTCCGGAATTTAGAAGGGACCAAGAGCTTCTCTTGATCAGATTTAAACTAGGATGTGATGTGAGTCAGTTTCAGTCTAGACCCAGAAGCCTATGTCCTGGCCAGGCCCTCCCTGCTGGACTGAGGAGCAGCGGGGGCTCTTCCTCCAGGTTTCTTTCCAAGGTCCTGGTGAAATGTGCTCCTGGAAGCACCAGATGCCATGCACGAGCCTTCTGGACGTAGGAGATTCTAATATTCAGCGTCGGCCTCAGAGGGAACAAGGACCTCTTATCCCCAAGTCCTGACAGTCTCTGAGCCTCCGCTGAGCCACCCACAGAACACCTGTCCTGGCTGAGGACTGAGGTGCCCAAGAGGACCCAGCTCACCTCACACACCCAGTGTCCATCATGGACGCGTGTGAGCCGCTGACCACAGCCAACACTGGCTGCTTGGTCATAAGTCACCTCTATCACTTGTCCCCATGCTCCCCTTGCACAGATAATGCAGCAACACCTGAGGAGATGCTCTAAGGGACGTTTACATCTCGGCTGTTCTTCTGAGGAAATAGAAAGATAGCTTCAAGAACCTTGAGAAAGGGGGGGGTCTAAAAAAAAAAAAAGAACCTTGAGAAATAGAACTGCCCATCCAAACCCTCTTTTCCATGATACACCCTTTTTCACACTACCTGAAAGATGACTATATGTTATAAATATTTTATTTATGAAATACATATATATGATTGATATATATTGATATATATGATACATATACATGATATATGCATGATATATTCTGAAGGGTTGTTTAAAATAATTTATCATGCTAACTCCCAAGATTCTATCATTTAACACAAATAGGGACTAAAGACATGCCTATCTGTCTATCTATCACCTGTCTATCTATCCATCCATCATCTAGCCATCATCTATCATCTATCATCTATCCAATATCTATCATCTATTTATCTATTGAGAGATTAGACTAGAAAAAAATAGGCCATGGGATTATGGGGCTGATATATCTGAAGCCCTGCTGCTCCACACCTGCTGCCCCTGCACACCTGGCTGAAAGTCCTTCCTGGGCCAAAGAGAGGCCGGGTCATGCCATGGGCTGTAGAGGTCTCACTGCACCCTGTGCTCACGGAGTGTGCCAGCAGCCCCAAGGTTCTTTTCTAAGTACATCCACTTGGGCCATGCTATTTCTTTGAGGACGGACTAATTATTTCCCTTGACAGAACTTTTACTTAAAATGTGCTTGGTCTTCCTAAACACTGGCTTGAATATCCTATTAGGGCTCTGAATTGCTGGGAATGGTTATCAATTAATAGCTTACTTGATGAAAATCATTGTATAGTACAATAAATATTGGCTTTGCTTTAACACATCCTCATTAAAGTGTATTGGAAGTGGTGACATCAGTTTTTATCAAAAGTGGTTTGACTTAGAATTTTCAGGATGTATGTATGCTGAGCTTTACTCTGTGTGTGTGTGGGTGCGCGTGTGTGCACGTGCAAGTGTGTGAATGTGCGTGCACGCATGCTCAGGTGCAAGACAGAGGGAGGAGGGCGAGAAGTCTGAGTGTGTACTTCACCCTCGTGCTCATTTCTTAGGGAATGTTCATGTTACTTCTTTGAGCCCTGAACTTTGTTTCCTGGTCCTGATGATGGGTAAAGGAGGAAGCGGATCAGGCCCTGCCTGGTGCCTGGATTCCATGGAGACATGAGGAGCTGTTGGAGGAGAGAGTGGACATGAGGAAGAGGGGTGGGGACATGGAGAGCTGCCCCTGGTTTGGTGTCTTGTCCTAAAGTACCACAGAGGGCAGGGAAGAATTCTCAGGCCACCACAGAGGCCTGTCCCTTTTTGAAGGAGAGATGCAGGGAAGTGTTTTGAAACTTCTGGTGAGATGCCTTGAAGACTGCAGGGAGGATGTGAGATGTCAGCTGGAGTTTCCTCTCTAGCAAAGCAGGCTGAAGCCTGAGCCCAGGTGCTAGGCTGATTCCTCCTTCTCCTCTGCCACACTCCCCTGAGCACCAGCTGGTCACAGCCTCATTGTCAGGGAAACTGGGAGGTCACAGGAGCAAGGAAGAGGCCTAGAACCTCATTTTCTTGGCAAATATCTCTGCAGGTTTCTATGATCAGGCCCTGCCCTGGAATTTGGGGACAAAGCCAAGGTGCTGCCCCCAAAGAATATAAATGGAGAGAGGTACAGAGAACAATTACCAAATTATTACATGCAGTATATAGAGTCCTAGAAAGTGTTATGAACTATGAAAACAGAAGTTAAAGCCACAGGGGTACACATGAAGCTCCAGGGGTGCACATGAAGCCACAGGGGTATACATGAAGCTACAGGGGTACACATGAAGCTATAGGGGTGCACATGAAGCTACAGGGGTGCACATGAAGCTGCAGAGATACACACAGATCTGCCTAGCAGCTAGAGAAAGGCACAGGCAGAATGCAGACCTGCATCAAGTGTCGTCGGGCAGGGCTGGTAGGCAAGCTTGAGGCTGCTGCACCTCTGCTGCATGTCACAGATTCTGGGACCTGAAGGGTCTATGTATCAGTGTTCCAAGGGTATATTTTTCTCCTTTATCCTCAGACTTTAATCTCTGAAATGACTGGTGTGAACCACACAATTTATTCCTTTCCTAGTTATGAAATTCACCAATTTCAAAAATTCTCTACACTATTTCTTAGAGACAAAGACATGCTGATCAACAGGAGTTGAAAGAAGAAGTAAAAGTGGTGCAGACCTGTGGCCTTGCAAGTCCCCCAGAATGCACAAGTTTAGAATGATTCTGTTTGTAGGAAGATTTCAGCAGCAATGCATTAATTAGTTGAAAGATTTCTATCAAATGCCTCATCTGAATCTCCCATGTCATATTCTCAGCAGATTTTGAAAGATAAGCTGAGCTGTTATTTGAAACGAGTTTAATGTGAAGGCATTGAGAGTCCTGGGAGTCAGAGCTCTGCGTCAGGACTGAATGAGTGAAAGTAAAGGGACCCGGCTGTGTGTTGTAAGCAGATGTGTTAAGCTGCAGATGATCCTGGCTCTGCACTGGGGGCTCATGACAGGGCTGATTTTCTTCAACACTCCACGCCAGCCAGCCATGTGCTGGGAAGAACTTGCTCTTAGGGACTCGGTGAAGAACAGGCTTTGATTGACAGCATGTTTGCACCTGGCGTGAAGGTGGGGATGCTGGCGCGTATGCTGGGCACCGGAGGTGGGGGGAGGCCAGTTTCAGCAGGCAAGCTTCATACTCAGAGGATAGGAAGAAGGTGAGCAATTCCAAAATCGAAGAAAATAATCACAAGCAAATGCAGACAGGTGCTGCTCCTGGGTTCAACACTGATTTAACGAACAGTCAGGACTGAGTGATTTATAATTTATCTATCATAAATAATGTATGAAATTCAGAAATATGCAAAGATTCAGAGGAACATTTTGAAGTTTGATTCCCCCGATTTCTGGTAATTTTTTTCCAACCGTTGTTTGAGTTCCTTCAAGTATGTGGGTCACACATCATGAAGGTTTCAGATGCTGCCATGGCTGATGTTTGAGTTTTTGCCCAGATGCTTTGATGATGTCATAGCCCCTGACATGATGTGACTGTGAAGGAGGGGGCCTTAGGGGTGCTTAGGGGAACATGGGGGCAGGAGTGTGGGACCATCAGGATGACATTGGTGCCCCCATGAGAAGAGAAAGACTCCCAGCTCCAGGTTTTGACCCACCTGAGGACACAAAGACAAAGTGGGGGTCTGCAGGCCAAGGCGTGGATCCCTCCCCAGACCCTGGCCCCACAGCATTATGATCAGGGATGCAGCCTCCAGAACTGGGGAAGAAATTAATTTGTTAAAGATGCCCAGTCGGTGGTATTCTGTTGGTGCAGACCCCAAATTCCGCACATCAGAATGAAAACGCATCCTGCCTATTTCCTCCTGTAGCGTGAGACTTTGTGTAGAAGAGAACTTCAGGTTATGTGCTACTGCTGGTTAGGAATACTGAGCAGATTTCTTGCCATTTCAAACTGGGCTTATTTTGGGGTCAAAGTGACAAAGGAAAAGAATTAATTGGCTTTCCGTGGATTCGCTGCTCTTCCTGTAAGTGATTCGCAGCTATTAGCAGTTCCCTAAAATCACAGACTCTGGTGCAGGAGGACCCGGGGCACAGTGAGGAGCAGGGTGCTGCTTAGTCTACCCTGCTGGGGGTCCTGTATGAGCTCAGGAGCCTGACTCAGGAGGAAGCCCGCCAAGCATCCTTTGTTTTTCTAGTGAGGCAAACTAAAGCCCATGTCTGGAACACATTGCTGAAACGAGTGCCCTGCAGACATTGCATCCTGTTTATGATCATCTGCTTGTTCATTTGCAATGCAGGTGCAGCTACTGCTGAGGCTGAGCACCTCAGAGTGCCGCGGTGAGCCCTTCCGTGTCTTGCATATGCTCAGATTGCTCCCTGTTAATAGAACAGTTAACCTTCCTTTCATCCAATTTTAAACATTAATTAGGCAATTTCCTGTTGATAGATTTGTGGTTTGGTCTTTTTGCCATCCTGTGGGCTCTGTCCTTTGAGTGACATGAAGTAGATCTCTAGATAAATAATCCATATGCCACTGGTATGAGCATGGCAACTGCCTCTGAGATTCACACTCAAACTTAGAGATTGTGCCTCCTATACGCAGAGCAAAGCCCACTCCATCAGCAGTGTGGCTAGCTTTCCATTGCACCGTTACTTGGAGCATTTTAAAGGGTTGGTGTAAATGGGCTCCATTCTCCTGCAGTGAAGCTGCTCTCCACACTGGTGACTCCAGAGCGTCTAGTTTCCCTCAGACACCGAGCACCGCAGCACAGTGTCCACCTGCCGCTCTTCCACCTCCTTCCCATGGAGTGGACCCATGAATCCCCTGCCCCTCGGGACTCCCCTTCCTCCCTCTCTTCTCCACCTTCTGCAGAGAAAACCTTTCAGAGCCTGGCACGTGAATGTATCTGCTCATCACTTGTGGTGTCAGATTGTCCCAGCCACAAGCTTTATTCCAAGCAAACACATCTGCTAAGTAAAGATGGCCATACCTAACCTTGGGATAAACTCTCTGGAATTTTAAGAGGGGATTGCCTTTTAATCTTTGGTACCCAGTAGAGTCTTATTATAGTGAAAGAAGAAATTGCAATAACAATCTTTCCATAGGACCCCCAATTATAAAATACGATTTCCATACTACAACCATAGACTTTGCAGGGGGAGATCCAGAGTATATGTAATCAAGCCATTACAGGTTTACCTCACACTAAGATTATTTTTGAACATGAATAATTCATGAATTTGGGCTAAGTCTTTACATTTTTCTGGTAAATACTCTGATTCCTTTATGCAAGAATTGGAAATGATTGGCCATATTCATTTCACTCTTTCTTGCTCTCACAGAAGACAAAGTGATGGGCAGAGTCACTCGTGCTGAGCTTGGTCAGGTCTTCACTGAGATCCCAGCTCCTGGGCTGCCCAGCACCGTGGACTACGCAGGTGGGGGGCTGCTCCACCTGCCCATGATTCCTCCCCACCCAGTGTCCTCTGTCTAGGGCACCCCCACTCACCCAGCAGAAAATCCTGAGTTTGGCCCACCCTCTAGATTAAAATATTCATTTTTGTACTTTTATTAATTTGTTTAGTAAAAGTTTTGACCTTTCTATGACGCCAATTCTATATGTTTCTCTCTGTAGCCACATCTGAGAGTGAGTCTTATAACATACTGATAAATGTGAATATTACAGAGAACTTTCAGATTTTGATCATTCATCTCACCCCAGAGCTGATAATCCCTAAATCAATGCTATTTGAATTTAAGAAGGATCCATTTTGTTTTGCTGCTAAATTTGCCTTACTAATTACCTTTATTTACCATCATATGCATTCTCTAGACACACACTAATTGATCCTGGATTGAGCTCTGTGAATCCAATCAGCAATTTTAAAACTGTCAGGAAATGATGCAAATACTAATCTTCTGAGCGGACTTTAAATTCATCTTTTCATGCCTTTAAACTAGGTCTCCACCCTTCTGTCTCAAAGGAAGTTAAGTAGAAATAGTTTTCTCTACCCCTGACTTAAGTAGAAGCCATGCACATCATGTGCCAGGTAAGGGTCAGAAGACTCTGAGGAGGACAGAAGAGGGGGCTGGGGACCTCAGGACCAAGGACCTGCACTGACTGAGCCTTGTGCTTGCCACTCGTAACCAGCTTGGAGCAGGAGGAACCCACAGCCTGGAAACTCCAGTGGGAGCCAATGAGGACCAGACAGAGGTGGCAGCAGGCTCTTTTCTCCATCCCAGCATGGGCAGGCAGCCCTGCAAGATGCCCAAGCCAAGCACTACACCACAGGGGAAGCCGATTCTCCCTGTCCACACCTGCAAGGGCCAAGGCACCGGTCAGCTGTCCCTGATCTTGGCGGGTGCTGAGCTCTCTAAGTTCTGTGGAGTTGCTGTGGACCTCTGGGGCGCAGCTCTGAGGTGTCCAGTCCCTGAAGCCAGGGAGTTCAAAGTGGAAGCCACAGGGGATGCAGCCCACTGCTGCAGACAGGGAGAGCAGACCGCACCACTTTGCCTGGAGTCCAGGGCATGTCAGCAACAGTGGGCGGAGCTGGGCGCCCACTGGGGGCAGATCACAGCACACAGCAAGCACAGAGACGCCCAGTTTCACCAGGGAGAGAAAGGTCTCACACTGATGGAAAATGGGCAACCGAGGGAAGACGCCCAGCCTGGCCCCTGGCAGAACCACTCTCAAAGCCCTCCGAGGGGCAACTCAAACACGAAAGCAAACCAGAGGGCGGTGATTCAGCAGAAGGATAGGACTCAAAATTCAACAAAGAAAAATGTCAGTAGGTTCAGCAGAAGACTGGAGGGCAGAGAAGTAACCGGTGACCTTGAATGTAGCCAAAATAGATAAATCAGTAAAAAATAAAATCAGTATGAGCAACAGAGGGGAAAATCTGAAAACTACAGACTCGGGACTCTACACTGCAAGGAAGCGCGTCCCGTTTGTGTCTTCTGTTCACATTCTTGTGAAAGTGTGCGGTCTGCAGGGTGCTGGGCTTTTGTGTCCCATTTGCTTCTGCTTTATATGCTCTGTCCCAGAAGAATTCCAACTGCTTCATGATGTAACACAGCACAATGTGAGAAGCTGTTTATTGAACACTTGTTACATTCCAGGCACTTCAGAAATGGCTTTGTGTGTGGCTTCCTTTCTTGGGAAAGCATGGTGGGGTGTGGTTTCCGTTCCTCTGCATGGCCACGTATGTCACACTGTCCCTTCTCCACGGTCCCCAGAGGACCCATTCTGCACCATTATCCTTCAGGTACATAGCTAGGCTGAGCATGTCAGAGGGGAGCAGTGTTACTCACTGTGTGACCCTGCAGTGACAGCCACCGAGAGTGGCTCAGGAATCCCGTGTGGACATCAAAGCGCAGGTGCTCAGCAGAACATTGTGCGGCTCACTAGAGCACCCAGACGCTATGATTGACAAAGGTGTATTCACATTTTGTAAATAAGAGTAAAAACTTTGCTGGGGCAATGATTAACAGGGCCACAGTGGATTAAGATCAACATTTGGAAAGGAACTTAAAGACCCACATTGGCTTTTCACCAGTGCGTGCCTGAAGGTGTAAGGTCAGGGCCTATGCAGAATCAAGCGTGCATTCACTGCCACATGTGGGTCAGGACTGCGGTCACCGGCTCTGCAGCAATGCTCTGCCTGGACTCACAGAGGCTTGCTCCCGGACTCAGAAGCTAGGTGCTTATTTTAGTCTGTCGGGGCGTGGAACACGAAGGGTATTTGCTGAGTGCATGGTGAGGTAAGTGAAGGGAGGTGTTCCAAGTGCTTGATTTGTTCATTTGTCTACATGCTAAAAACGAAGGAAACAGCGGTAATATATTGCTATCTGCTCTATACTGTTTAAAATCCCATAAAATTGAAATGCCGTGACTAAAACTCTCATTAAAAATGTATGAGAAACAGGTGCTGAGAATAGGAAGGCAGCATGGTAATTTCAGTGGTGAGCAGAAGCCAATTACTCAGGTTGTAGGCAGACTTCAAAAAGTTGCCAAGGATGAGAGTAAAGAAACTTCATGAACACCAGATTTTAGAAGACATGAGAAATCAAGACACTGGCTTTTTAGAGTAAAGCATCAGTCGGGCACGTTCATGAGGGCAGAGGTTGCCGCATCCAGGCTGGGGCACTGTTGCCCCTTTATTCCCCAATCCCTAAGAAAGCAGAAAGTGTGTTAACGGTGGTTAGGTTTTCACTTAGACATGAGAAACGAACACATTCTCTTTCTATCCTGCTCCTTAGACTTCACTAAAATGCAACAAAGAAAAACTACAAAGTCACAGCAGAACTGAAAAGACAAAGCAAGGGTGCGTTTTGCAAATGCACAAAGCAGATGTGATACCCAAAGATCAGAGTAGAGCAGAGGGGCAGCTAATCCACTTCCGCATAAGCAGAAGGAGAAACTGAGATCAACTGTGCACGCGGGAGCTGGAGAAGGAAGTCAGGAGGAACCAGACCCAGCCATGAAGGAGCCCTGCCTTGGAAGACACTCAGGGCGAGGCCAAAAGAGGAGAGCTGAGCCATCAGGCGAGGAGCTGCAGACCCTCCTGCTCTTTTCCTAGAGACCACAGAGCTCACAGCCCCCAGAGCCACATGACCCATTCTCCCAGGCATGGAGCCAGGAGTTCTGAGCCTGGGACAGCAGACATGCTGAAGGCGAGACTGGCACACCTTGAAAATCCAAGCACAAGGCACCATTCAGTGGCTGGAGCTAAGTGGTCAGTATGCACAACCCAGGCAAAAGACCAAAGGACACGTTTTCTAATCATATCCACTGCACACATGAAACCTACAATGTGGGGCTCTGGTTGAGAGATGCTGAGTCCAATCTCCTTCCTAAAGCCCCGCCATAGTGTCCCCTCCAGTTGACAAAACACAACCACACATGGCACGATCTCTCCCCATCGGGTTACCTCATCTTTCTCCAGAGGACCCAGGAGGACTGGAGCAGCAAAGCCATGGTGCGGGAGGCAAAGACAGTGGGCTTCACTCACGGACGTGAGAGCTCCCCACCTCTGCACAATGCCACATCCGAACGCTGCTGCCTGATTCCTTTCCTTCAGCCTCTGAATGCAGCCAGGGGTAGTTAAGGCATCCAGAGAGCCCTCAGGGAGTGACGAGGTGTCAGCCGGTGATTGTGTGGACTGGACTTCAGACACCCAGGCATGAATGTGGGCAATGTGCACTCTCCGGGGACATTGCAGCAACTGGCATCTGTCTGCTGCAGTCGAAGCTTTCGAGATGTGTCACTGCTGGATTTTACTGTTGGGACAGAAATGGCAGCCTTAAAACAAGCCATCCCGTGTAAGTTGTCTGTTATTCCTGCTCCAGAGACCTCACAGAAAGAACATGCAAACCTTCGGCTCTCAACGTTTGCCTCAGATGCAACCACTCCGCCAGAGACCTTCTTGGGAAGTGGTAACAGGACTTAATTATTTCAGTGCTAGAGCAGAAATTGCATATAATAAAGTGCTCAGGTCTAATTTTGCACACTGCAGAGATGTGTATTTACTGGGTTTGCAGGTTTTCAAGCACCCATAGTAAGACACTGTTCAGGCAGAAGCAGGGTCCGGAGGGTGCGGAGGGCAACTTTAAGGAGTTGTCAGGAAACACTGATTCCTCCCGTTGTCTTGGTTTTCCATGTCAACAGCGTGGAGAGCCATTCATTGTCCCACCCTGGGATACCAACCCTCTGCCCTTCGGGAGGTGACAGTCCACACTCGCTGTCCCACCTGGGAGGGGTGGCCTTTCCAGCTCACCGTCATGGTTCAGTGGGTAAGACCCTGAGTTTTACAGAACTCTGTGCCAGTGTGTCGATGGCATGGTTCAGATTGGATCTAAACAGCAGCTGGTAGGGAACTGGCCACCACCCAGGGCATTGCCACCTGGATTGGCTGATTGGTGCATCTTCCATGCCCTCCTTGATATTAAGGATGAGTGGATTCTCCTTCATTTCTTGTGCCCTCCAGCATTGCTGGTGTTGAACAGGGCCAGTGTGAGAAAGCCCTGAGGCAGATCCAGGCTCTGTGACAAGCTGACCCACCACTGTCACCTGTCACCTGTGGACCCACTGGTCTCCAGGAGGTCCTGCTGTAGAGGAGTGTCCTAGCAACCTTTAGCAGCCAGCAGAGTGATCGGTCTCGGGCCACTGGTGTCAGGGATAGTCCAGCCTTTCCCTGGAGATGTCCACTATCTGGGGAGGAGCAACTCACCGCTGGCCACTCGTGCACAGACCTGTGGCTTGCCTTGGGCTGAGAGTGACCATGGCTGCTGGGGTGCTCACTGCAGGCAGGTGTTGCTGGCTGGCCAAGCAGCACTTGGGAATGAGAGCAAGATTGTGATCACCTGATCTTGGAGCATTCTTTGTCACATTTTGTTTTGTTTGTTTGTTTTTTCCAACCGACACGACACCAGAGAAACTGCCATGAATAGCTGACTGGGGAAGAGGACCCTTGATAGCTGCAGTGACCAGGCAGGAGCCCTGGCCAGGACTGCAAGGCTGCAGGACCAGTCCACTTGTAAGAAGCAAGGTGAAGACACGACACCTGGTGGTGGAGCAGGAGTTGATCAACCAGTCTACTCTCTTGCTTTCTTGGGTACAAAATGGCTCAGAGACCTAGATCTGCGATGAGTCGTGAGGTGTGCCAATAGCCTGGCCCAGGTGTTGATGAACCAGGGAAAGTTACATGGGGAAGGGACATGGAAATTGTGAGTGGAGAGAAGATACCGTGTCGATGCCCCAAAGGGCAGGGGCCTCAAAGGGGCTGCAAGCAGCCGGGGGGCTTGCTCAGCGATTCTGAAGACGTCAGCATTCCGCCCCTCCCCGGCCATGGAGCCTTTCCTTAATGCAGTCACGGGCAAAGTGCTGGCGACTGCAGCAGTGTGGGCTACCCAGTCCCTCACCAGGACTGAGCAGGTAGCACCTGTCTTCTGGCCTCCACGGTTTTGAGGTTTGTTAATTTGGAGAACGTGGTTTGCACGGTGGGCACACTGGCCCGCGGGAGGGCAATGGTGGCTTCCACTGCCTACAGCGGGATGACCAGTCTGGCGTCCTGTGCCTCTTGTAACATGGAGCCAACAGCGGGTGGACCGATCCAGCACAGCCGGGGACTCATCTCACGTGTGCTAAGGGCAGGTTTCCTCTCTTGTTTTCTGTACAAGGCAAGCTAGTGGTGGATTAATGCCTAAGCTCACACATCTGGAGGTGCTGAAAGGAGCTGGGAATCACCTGCCCTGATGACTCACTGGAGATCATCTCATTCTTTTCTGGAGAAAGGGTCACTCCATGGAATTTAAACGCAGACAGGAGGGTGGGAAAGGATACTGCTGAGGTTGGCCTGTGCCTCTGAACTGCAGGGTTCTTCTCTGTGGTCTGGTTGTTGCAGGCACTGGGCTGCTGCTTGACATCTTGGTCAGCTCTGTTAGTGTCTGGGTCTGCAAGAGAGCAGAGGGCAGGAGGCTCCAGTTTTTGGGACTTGCTGACCCCAGCTGGTGGCTGCCATAGTGGTTGGGTGAGTGGCCCCAAACTTCAGCAGCCACGTGGAAGCAGCAGCTCCAGTTGACCCAGAGCCAGCAGCACAGGGCAGCCCTTGGCCTCTTGCTGTTCTTCCCTCGCCTCTCATTGACCCTGCAGCACGACCAAGACTCTCTGTGCAAGTCCGTCTGATTGATGGGACTTCGGGCTTTCTGAATGGATTCTCATTCCCAGAGAGGAAAAGAGATATCCGGCAGGAGGATTGGTTACTCACGTGCATTAGGCTTCAGGTATCCTGAAAGCATTGTCAGACACCAGAACACGACAGAGGAAAGGCATTGGATTTCCTAGGAGATGCAGTTTAAAACTACATGAGCCGTCACACTGATGAGGGGATTGAGCGAAGACCTTGATCCATGTTGAGGTGTTAAAAGTTTACGCTTTTCTTGCACATTCTTCAGGGAACCCTCAGAGGATACTGAGGGCAGTGGTGGAGTAAGCTGCGTGGGAGAAGCAATTCCCTTCGGGCTGTCACAGCGCCCATCGCGGACTCGAGGACAGCCATGGAGGAAGATGCAGAAAGCCACAGGGAAGAAAGGAGCGGACCGCTTCCCCGGGTGTGCCTGCGTGTGGGCACACCCCCAAGTCAAAGGGACTGCTGTACGTTCATTCTAACACACTGTTTTAATTAGTGACAGTCACACAGAAGACAACCCGAACGTGCGAGGGAGGCAGTTGGGTAGGAGGAAAGAAGGCAGATTAACCAGACACCCAGTTACTCCTCTCTGGGCCACAGCCCTGCCTTCAGGGCCACAGTGTCTGGGTGATGTCACCGCACACCGCTGCCGCCACCCTGGCAGAAGTCGGGGTTGGGTGTGTGGAAGGGAGCAGGAAAGGGCATCTGCAACTTTTGTGGTGGAGATCAGGGCTGTGTCAAAGGTGAGGGACTCGCCAGAGGGGGGATTCTGTTTACAATGGGAATCAGACCTAGGAGTAGCAGCTGCAGTGGTTGGAAGCACTCTCCTGGGTGGACCGGGAGCACAGGAGGCACACACCAGAGATGTTTGACTTTTAAAGCTCTGCAATGCCTTACTTCAACTACACAGTCTTAACTATCCAGTCCTGCAGGGAGTGGGTGTGGTGCTCAGTCCCAGCCCTGCTTTGTCTACAGAGATGGCTGCCCTTGGGCTGTGAGAGCTCCTCTCTGGGTCCTCACAGAGTCCTGCAGTTGCCCTGAGCTCTGTCTGTGCCTTGCATTCCTATCATTTGGGTGTGTCCCCATCCTAACCAAGGCATCTCCCGCTGGGGGCTGAGTGCCTCAGAAGCAGACACAGAGTCCACTCTGGAATCCTGCTGCCTGTCCTTCCTGCTGCCTCTGCTTCCCAAGGTGAGCAGCTCTGCCCCCCAACACCCTCTCCACCGTGATGCTCTGCCTCGTCACGTGCCTAGAAGCAGTGGAGTCAGCCAGCTCAGGAGGGAGGCCTCTGAAACCCTAGGCCAAGACAGACCTTTCCTCCCCTAAGGTGCTTTCTCAGGCACTTGGTCACAGTGAAAGGAAGCTGGCTTCGACGTGAGCATGGAGAGAAGTCTCCAGCAGGACCGGTGCAGAGGACTATGGCGTCAGCTGTGCTCATGGCTAGAACAGCAGTAGATGGACCTGCCTTTCCACACAGTCCACATAACTAAAATACACGACGCCTCGGAACAGTAATTTGCATTTTCAAGTGCGTTTCTTTTAAGTAGTCTCAGACATTTCCAGTAGTGATGAAAGGTGGGGAACTGCTATTGGAGCATGCATTTTGGTGGCCTGAGGGACAATGAGGACTTGCAGAACGCAGGGTACTCCAGCCCGTAGTGCAGTTCGGGGCTCTGCACCCAGTACATGTCCCTCATGTGAGCCCAGGCAGGTGCTCTTTTCTCCAAGCTCCATGTCCTCCGGCCACAGTTGGCTTGTGTTAGCTGAGACTTTTGTTCCATACTGGACCCCGGGTTGAATTCTGATCCCCACAAGGGCCAGGTCCCGGGGCTGGTAAGCTTCACGTTTTATGACGATCATTTCCAGTGTCATTAGGAGAAAATGAGGGCTGGGACTTCCAAAGAGGGACAGAGTGTGAAGGCATGACAGTGGAGGCCCAAGGTGCTTTCGGTTAAAATCAGAAGCAATGATATAGAACACTGCAGGATACTTAGCATTTCACCAAGAGAAACCCCAGGTATATACTAGATGCATACAAATGTTTTATTCATTCATCTATTTTTTAAAGACAGAGAGGGAGAGAAAGAGAGTATCGATTTTATTTAGTTTTTCATTGGGTTTCATTGCTTGGACACTCAGTTGTATATGTGGTGCTCGGATTTGAACCTGTGTCCTCACGCATGCTGGGCAAGTGTGATACGGCTGCACCCCTGCTCCAGCCCCTATGTAAATGGTTTTTAATAACACATAGTATTTTGATGACTCGAAAGATAAAAATTAGTGACACAATATTGAAACATAAAAATGCTGACCTAGAAACAGCACAGGAAGTCTCCACAGTATTTCATGATCTGCAATTTAACCAAACGGTGCGTGCAGCATCGATGGTGTATTTGCTGGTTAGTTGTGGATTCCCTGTTTAACCTTAGGTATGTAAGCTGCTTTTACGATCTGCGATCCCCTTTTAAAGAGTGCTTCACCTTGAGGTCAGCACGTTCTGAATTTGGGCACGCCATGGAGGCCCCACTAAAGTCCTTCATTTTTAAAGGCAACTCAGCTGCAGGCCGATGAGCAGGAGCACACAGGTTCTGGTTTTCCTGTGACGGCCTGTGGCCCACTGAGCAGCCAGGTCACCACCTGACCCTCACAAGGCACAAGGCCGGCAGTGGTAGCCCTGGAGGTGGTGGGTGCAGGTTGCAGGCGCAGGTACTCGCAGGGCTGCCAGGTGCCCCACACAGAGTCCCACCGCGGAGCTCCATGTCACTACGCACCCTCATCTCTGTTGCTGCTGTTCTTATGGGAGACAACTGTCCCCAGCTTTCCCTCCCTTGGACTTAAACATGATTGCAGTATAAAGGAAAATCAAGGAAGCTTATTCAGCAACGCTCCCGCCCTGCTGACACAGACACCTTCGCCAGGTTTCACTGTCACCTGGTTTCTGCTCCGCTTCCCAGAGGATGAACAGTGAGTGGCCAGGGCTCTGCTGAGGTGGGAGAGGAAGAGCTGGCTCCTTCCCATCGTCGCCTCTCTGGGAAGAGAGGGAAGCATGGGCTCTGAGGCAGAGGTTGGTGGACAGCCAGCTTCCAATAGGGCTCTCGTCACACAGGGGTGACCTGTCCCCCCACTGCGTCAGTCTTTAGCAGCCACCTTTGGCGGCCTCCGGACATAGGGAAGCAAAGTTAATGTCACCGTGTTTGCCTGTGATTCGGTGTATCCTAATGCCATTGAAGTACCCAGTTTAAGAGCAAACTCAGACAGCCTCAACAAAAATGATGATTTAAAGTTAAAAGCATGAGAAAGTGCAAATTCAAAAGATTCAGCAGGTAATATATTTAAAATCTATAAATAAAAATTAGTTTAAAATTAGTATAATAGATTTCAACAGGAAGCAATGATACTGAGATAAGAAAGTGAAATGTGCTTTTCCCAACCCATGAGGATGCAGGATTTACTATGCAACAGGAAACCCGTACGGCCAAGTTTTCTCTAGCAGGGTTTATTTCTTTACCCTCACCATGTAGACATTAATGGGGTTGAGCCTCCTTGAGTATCTGTGAGCTTCCAAGACTCTGAGCAGACTCGTGGTGAGTACTGAACAGGTTCTGGAAAGTCTCTCTGCAGACCAGAGGAGCTCACACAGCTGCTCTCCGTTCCAGCCAAAAGCCAGGTGGAAATGGCTCTGCCATCGGCTCTTGCTTCTGCGGTTTTCTTTCTTTCTTTCTTCTTCTTCTTTTTTTTTTTTTTTTTCTGTTTTTGGTCCAGATTCTTCTTCTTAAATGGTCCCAGTCTAAAGAAAGAAAGAGAAGGAAGGAGATTGGGAGGAAGACATGGGGAGGGGAAAACACCCAGTGTGACCAATGTAGTCCCTGTTGATTTTGTCAAAAAGGTGAGAAAAGTTTTGAATCAGACATGAAGAGAGAAAGGTCTCTATTTCCCTGGAAATATTGCTTCTAAAAAGTAGAGAAAAAGTCAAATTTGTGGCAAGGAAGGCAGCATCTGTGGGATAGGAGCAAGTGGGGAGTGAAGGGAAGGGAAGTCTTGCGGTTCGAAGTTTGGGGTGTGGTCTTATCCCAGGTCAGGTCAGCTTCTTCCACAGGCGGCCATTGCTAAGAATCTCAGACTAGCAGGACTAGCAGGTCACACCGCCTGAGGGGCGCTGGCCCATGCAGGGCCCGGCACATGTTCTGCTGTTCACTTCCAGCCGCACAGGGAACAGCACGGACAGCTGTTGAATCCACTGTCTTCCCGCAGGCTTTCAAGTCCTGCGTGCTCAGCCATGGCCCAGCAGAAGAACCACAAAGGGAGAAAGTCGGCCACTTATGCATGGAGTAAGACACCAGCAAAGAGAAATCCCACACATACGGACTTCTCTGGGCTAAACAAACCCTTCTCTTCCTTTCAAAAACTGGTAATTAAATAATCAAAACCCAATAGATGAAGGATAATTACTGCCTGTTAAAATAGTATTCTTGCTATTAAAATGGAAAAATATTTCTATAGAAGGAAAAAGTAGTAGGTCATTTTTATGGAAATGATGTACCTAGTGAAGTTAATTTCTGCCAAGCTAATGTGGATTAACTCTAGTTTATCCTCTACGTATTCCTTCAGTTCTGCCAAACTCAATTTTGCTTCTGGAAAATTTAAGATTTCGTGGGTTTTATTATCTTCACACTTATTAACAGTTACTCTGATGCCCAGAGTTTTGATTTCTAGACTCTGACAAGTTGATGGCTTTGCACTCTCTGACTAGAGTTGCACAGGTCCTTTGGCTCTAACCCCAATCTACACATGCATTTTGAAGACAATGTTAGGACTGTGGTTTTGGAAACAAATTCCAATATGTTCAGTGCTGTACACTAATGTGTTGTAATGACATTGCTCTGGCTCAAGATTTCCTCCTTTACCCTTTATGCCCCTGGACTGAGTACCAGAAAGCCCATAACCTAGAACCAGAATTATCCAGAGACTAGACAAGCAATCCAAGGGAGGTGAGCTATTCTGGCCATGGGAGGAAAGGGAGACCCCACATAGACACAGGTGGACCTGGTGCCACCCTCCACCTAGGCGCAGGGCTGTGCAATTCCACAGAATGCATAAGGCCCAGCACTCGCAACCAGAACTGCACAGCTAGCCTGTGGGTGGCAAGATGCACCTGCCCTCCCTGAGCCCTGATAGTGGCCCAGAGCAGAATCCAATGGTGCTGGCCACCCAATGAAGGCCATCAGAGAAGCCCTGTGCCACTCCTCAACCCAACAGTATGAGGGTATGAGGAGGCTTAGGCCCAGTGCTTCTCTTCCCCGCAGGTGGTCACCCAACCACAGCAGGCACAGTGAAGAATGTTCTTCCTTAGCAGACTGCACCAGCACGGACTGAGCAGACCAGGGGATGAGGGATCAAGGAAGATCTGAGTAGAGGAGAGACCTGCATGCTCCTGACAGGAAGACTCAAGACCATCAGGATGCCCGTCATTCCCCACGTTGCCCTTGGTTTAGTCCCAACCCCTATCCCAAGCACAGCCCTGTGTGTAGGTAACAAGCTGGGTCTCAGGTGCATCTAGAAAAGGCAAAATGCTCTCAGCAGTCCACAAAGTGGAGAGGAAGGAGAAATCGGGGACAGGCATCGAGACTCACCATAAACCTTCATGATGGAGACCACGGTCCTGCAAAAACAAAAACAAGTGATCGTGGTCAGAACAGACACCCCCAAATAGGTGAGAAAAGAATCAGCCAAGGAAATGGGACATAGGACGGGGACAACTCTGGGGAAATCGACAGCAACCAATAGCGCTGGGGAAAGTGGGCACCCACATGCAGAAGAGGAAAAGGAATCTAGATGTTTCCTTTACTGCACAAAACTTCAGCCATGCAAATATAAATACACAGCATCAAAATATGTGGCTGATAAATGGATGCCTTTGACAGGGATTAAGCCCTCAAAAACTATAAACAATCTCCACCTAGATGAAATGGGTAAGCGGGGTAGTCCTGTACCTGTAAAAGCATTGTATTTTTACAGTTAAAATCGCCTGGGACTATTTCACTGTAGAATATCCCTGACGATTCCAACAACAATTGATGCTATTATGTACACTTGTTTCAGAAAGAGCAGATGAACAACAATTCCTTGCTCAGCCAAGGAGGTCTCATTACCCCAAGATCACAACCAAGGACCTATCCACAATCAGCAGCAGCCCCACCAAGAAAAGCACAGACCAGCAGCTCTCATGGAGTTAAAAGGCAAAATCTCTGCAAGCTTCACCAGAGGACAACGAGCTCAAATGATGACCAACACAGCCCCAGGGAGCCCTCCCTGCACAGCCCCCAGGTGAACTCCCTGCACAGCCCCAGGGTGCCCTCCCTGCACAGCCACAGGGTGCCCTCCCTGCACAGCCACAGGGTGCCCTCCCTGCACAGCCTGCTTCTGTGTTTGGAAATCGATTTGTGTGGTTCTCAATATCCATGGTCTCAGTCCTGTGAGCATATCAGTTGCACTATCCTTGAAGCAAATTTTGTCAAAAAGTCAAAATTCAACCTCTACTTAATTATGAACCTCAATACTTTGTCTTCTGCAATTCAGAGCAAGACACCAGTTTCCATTCTCACCACCTCTGAGTAGCCCAGAGCTACACACTCACGCACACACTGGAACATGTGTAACTGGTGGACTCTGTGTGAGTTCCAGAGTCTGCCCATCGTCATGGTTCTGAGTTTGACACCCAGGACACTTAGGCGGCAGAGGGAGGGTGCACAGGGCTACCTGTGCCTTCCTTTGCAAATTCTGGAGAATGCATAGCGATTTAAAAACAATGTGCTTTGAAAACGAAAAGAGAAAGTGTTGAAGGACAAAGAGAAAGCCTTCAGGTGCATCCTCAGCACAATGGTGGCACTCCTGACCTGTTCATCCTCTCCATTCATCTGCATGATGATCTTCCGTTTCCTCCTGTGAGTTTCTGGGATGAACAATGACATGTTTCCTGCTGTCATTGTGTTGAAACTGCCTGGCGCAGGTGGCCTGAGTGCAGTGGGGTTTCCATCAATCTGCTCAGGGGGTCCTGCTCAGGGAACAGCTGTGGCAACAGGGTTGTTTTCTGGGATATGATTCATCCCTAAACATTTTCTCTACCTTTTCTGCTGTGTTTTCCCACCACACCCTGCTTTGACTTTCTGTGTTGGAGGAGAAGTCCAGTCTCCTGTGTTTAGGCCAGCAGGAGGCAGCAGGCAGAGGGTCATTCGGTCTGCTCCAGCTTCCAGGACCCCAGGTGTGCTGGAGATAATGCTAACAAGCAGCAAAAATACAGTCGTTAGAAGAAATGGTGCATACTTGCAGAAATTCGGCAACTTCTACATTATACGCAGAGTCAATTGAGCCCATGCATTACGGATCTGGTGAAAGCAGAAGGCACAGTCTGCATCTAAAGTAATTTCACAGGTTCTGAATGTTTCCAGCACAAAAAGATGCTAAGTGTTACTGTGTGTGCAGATTACCCTGATCTGATCATTACACACAGTATACATGTATCAAAATATCATAGTGTACCTGCCCCAAAAGGTTAAAGTGATTTCACAAGACAGGTCACATCGGTCTACTTCATAGAACTTATGTTCAGTTACGCATTTCCATCGCGGGAGGTTCTGGGGAACTGATCATCGCCTCTGGTTTTGTCTAAGTGTCCATCACAAAGGGTCGTGGATGATCTCAGATCACTGGCTGCAGCAGCTCGAAGCTGCTCTCCTCTAACTGTTGTTTCCTGCGCTCGTTTGCAGGTAGCATTGGTCTGAGTAATAACACCCCATTCACACTGATCAATCCACAATGTTTTTTAGAGAGATAATGTAGAAAGCACATTTAACAGTAATTTAGGTGATGTGAAAAAGAGTTATGTAGTTAATTATGGTATGCTTCAATGGCAGAAGAATGCTGACGACTTCAACTGAAGCATACCTAATAATGGTGTTTGGAAAAAGTGTCTACACCACGGAGGCTGTAACTCTTGCATCTTTATGAGAAAGACCAGCTTGGATTATGCGTACCGAGATATTGATTTTCTCCAGCTGACTATGTTATTGTAGACTAATGTATTTTCTTAGATTGTAATTGAGATATTTTGTTGACCTCAAAGTCCTCAAATTCAAAGCAAAGAAACAATTACAAATAAGCAGATACAAAATAAATCAATTTCATTTGTAGTCTAAGGACGTGAGCTGATTTTGTTCAGAATTGAAACATTTCGTACAGGTGAGTGTTGCATCCACATGGCAGGGTGGGCTTGTCTTCCATCCTCACTGTAATTCCTGGATCTCTTTGGCAAGACTCCACTTTATTCCTGATTGTACTGAATGCAGCACAGGCCACTGACCCTATTATCTGAGATGCTCAAAGCACAGGCTGTGTAGCCCTGCCTGTGATGGATTTTGGGTTCCTTGCTGTGTGGACCCTGTGAGCCTGGGTCTCCCTAGCTCCTCCTGGGTGATGAAGGTCCCCACTGCACAGGATGCTCTATATGTTCACGTGCACCCTCTAAAGAAGACTCGGCATCCCACAGTACCTCTACAGTAATCACTCCTCAGCGTGATCAGTGGTGGAGACCACGTCCAGGAGGACCCAGGTGTCTTGTGTCTGCACAGGTGCATGCAGCCAGCGTACATCCTTCAGCAGGAAGTTCTTGGGCCCTCCTGAGAGCCACACTCAGAGCTGTGGCTGGGGCAGTTCCTTGTTTCAAGCCCAACTAACAGACAAACCATGCTCCCTCCCTGGTGGACCTCAGGCCTCCAGAGCTGTGGTAAGGAGTGATTCGGGGAGATGTTCTTTCTGCCTCTCTCCAACTGGCCATGTTGATTTTCTCTGGTGGGACAGTGAGCTGTGAGGAATGCAGGCACTTAGAATGCCAGGGGGTTGAGCAGAGGCCAGGGTGCTACCGTAAATAAAGAGGAAACCGAAGCCCAGTGTGGGATTCTCCTGCCAGGAGGGCTCCTCTAGGTCTTGTCTCTACGTCATTCTTATGACAGCAGTTCTACAAGTCACCATCACTGAATACTTAGAGGTATAGAATTCTGAGCTTTCATAACCTCAGAATTAAACATCAGTCTGTTCTCTCTTGAAATATAGAAAAGATTCTGTCCAAACATGGGCTTCAGTTAGGCAGATAGAATCAGTTCTTCAATTTAGAAAAAGCCCTACCTCCCCATCAGGGAAGTTAATGCTATCCTTGCGTGAGCACAGTTTGGATATGATTGGGAAGGTCTGGGATGTAGACTAATAGCACCTTCTATAATCTTGAGCATTCAGAGGGCGGACGATCGTCCGCAGTCATCTTAGTCCCTGGGAATAGGAGTGCCCTGGGAATAGGAGTGCACTGGGATTAGAAGTGCACTGGGAATAGGAGTGCACTGGGATTAGGAGTGCACTGGGAATAGGAGTGCTCTGTCATCTGGGCCAGGTGGGGAGCAGTGTTGCAGGCAGCAGGTCCACGTTTTGAGACCGTTTCCCTCCAAACTCCCAGCAGGTCCACGTTTTGAAACTGTTTCCCTCCAACCTCCCAGCAGGTCCACGTTGCAAGACCACTCCCCCCAACCTCTGTCTTCCTGGTGCACCAAAGCTGGACCTTACACAACCAGATTGCAGCGCCCTTACATACAAACCTGGGACAAGACAAGAGGAAGGAAATTCATCCTCTGTGGAAGCCTTTACCTTGCCCACACCTCACTGCCTGCTCCACGTGAGCTGCTAACCTATGTGTGTCTCACCAACTGGTGATAAATTGACTGGTGGAATTTTCATAAATGCGTAATTCAAAATGGAAACAGGCCAAATGTAAAAAGGGCTTTGTAAGCTGTGGTGAAATACAAAATGAATTTTAAGAAACAGTCCTGGCTAAACTGCCATTTTATACTGATAACTGTCTGAAAGGAGTGACATATGAAAAAGTAAGCCAGCCATCTGTTTATGTGGAGATCCAGCAATATTTCCAATCAGAGAAAAACTGATTTCCAATGCTTCAGCTGAAAAATTCATGGAATCACTGACCAAAGCATTGAACACTCTGTGGAATTATATGTCTTTGACATTTAGGGAAAATAATGCACTCTGTTGGATCCATTTCTGGGAGCAAAAGAAACCGTGTGCTACTGGGCTGGCACACCTGTTAGCCACTGTGTGTCCTCATGCCCCTTCGATATTTCATGAGAAAAATTGGTAAATATGAGTTTTCTGTAATAAGAGGTATTCGAGGCCAATAAAAGTAGCTTTGCTACTATGTGGATTCACCTACGAATACACATTTAGAAGTTAAAATCCAAACAGCACTTCACAATGCCCCATTTCTCTGGGTTGAGATTTAAACACCCTGGCAAAAAATGAGTAAACACAACATGTGGTTGAAATCATCCAACTGTTGCATAATAAGCAATATAACAATAGAACAAGGCGAAACATCAGGAAGAATTCCCTGGCTGTGACATTCCCAGAGAGCACCCAGATACCTGGATAACCCTGGATGAAAGGATCCCTCTGATGGGCTGCTTGCTGGGCCTACTGGGAAGAGACAGCTTCCTGCCTGTGCACTGTGGCCTCTGGGGCCTGGCTGGAGGGTCACACATGTTATGGGACGGCATTGGTGGTGACAGCACTGTCCTGTGGCACCTACCACACTTGGGTCCCTGTCTCTGTCCAGCCCTTGGGAGCCCAGTGTCTCAGTTTCTCTCCCCCAAGGCACTTGATAGCCCTGAATTACTCATTTCCCACAGATGGCTGGGCAGATGCATTTGCTGGGAGCTGGTTGGGGCAGGGACTTGTGTGTTGCAATCTGCAGAAGCAATTTGCAGTGGTTCATGTTCTTGCTGAGAAGGAAGTGTTTCCTTGCTGTTTTCTGAAGCTGCACCTTCTCCTCCTAAGTGCTGAGTCTCAGTGATGGAAGCCCGGGCAGAGCTCTGGGTCAGGGATTGAGATTGATTTCGGGGCACTTTACACTGCTATAAATTAATAAGCCTGCTTCAGAAGTAGTGTTCCCAGCACACACTCAGCCATGTGCTCCCTGAGCAATTCAGCAGTGGGGCACAGAATGCAACTGTAGCAGGGAAGGGCCTTGACACAGGCTCTGAGCTGCCCTCAGGGTCCACTGTGGGAATAGCCTGCTCCCAGGGAGCCTTAAGGGCCACAGGTCTTGAGCAGACCCCACTCTGCTAAAACTCACAGGGCAGCCACACTGGTAGGCTCCTTGAGCTCAGGTTGAAGATGGGGATTGCTTTACTTCCTGAGGCTGGTGCTGATCCAGGCGGGAGACACAAGGCTGCTGCCATGCTGGACCCCATGCAGGAAGAGTGAAGTGACATCCTAAGGGGTGGACTGCCATCAGTGCTGGCTTCAGGGGGTGGAGAGCCTGAGTCACCACTGCAGCATCCCAGCATCAGAGGAAGGCTATGGGCTGTCCTGCGCGATGGCTCCCACAGAGCTGCACAGATCACAATAGCTTTCCAATGGAAGTTGGGGAGGCCCAGCCCCACATCCTGGGCAACAGCTCCCACAGAGCTGCATGGATCACAGTAGCCTCCTAATGGCTGATGGGGAGGCCTGGCTCTCCCCCCCCATCTGGCCAAGTACAGAGACAGACAGCCTTGTCTCCTGACTCTGACCTTTCCTCCTCTTTAGAGAGAAACTTGGTTCCACTTTCTCCAAGAACTGGCATAAAAATTAGCTTCTTTCCTGGAGACCAATGATTACACATTAAAACCCAGTTTCTCCAGAGGGAGAGACAAGAAGAAAATGGTTCCATTCTGCAGCAAGAAGAAAGACACAGAGGAAATGCACAGAAAACAGGAGACAGAAAAATGACGAAGAGGGAAAGTCGTACAGAAAGCAGCCGATAATTCAGTGTTAAAACCAAGGACAGCTCCCCAAGGCACAGCACACTGCCCTTGCAGTGGGACTTCCCGGCCACTGCCCCAGGAGAAGCCCCACCCTCGACCGTCCCACTGAGCCTGGCTGGCTTCTGGAGCCACAGAACCAAGGTGATGCCACCAATTCTCAAGGCAAAGGGCTGAGCGACACAAAGGGGAAGGACCAAGTAAGAGAAGAGGACAGGTCTGCTGAGCAGAGCAGCATGTTGACGCTCCTGCCTGTGGAAGGAGGAGGAACAGGGCGCCATCCTCATAGGCAGGGCACGGCCCACACGGAGTGCTGAGCAGAACCGGGGAGGTCAGGAAGCTCGCTGTGTGGCTCCTCTGCTTTGCACATGGCTGGTGTGGAGATGGGGATTTCTACATGCCAACAGCAGTTCAAAAGATGATCATAAGCCAGGCACGGGGACACAGGCCTATCATCCCATCACCTGGCAGAGGCAAGAGGGGCATGAGTTCAAGGACAACCTGGCCTCTTGGGGAGATTGTGCCTCAAAACAAATAGAGCTGGGATGTAGCTCAGTGATAGAGCACTTCCGGGTTAAACACCCAGCACCAGGAAAAGTTAATCATGAATGGTAGTGTAACCTATATAAAGTTCCAAGATATCATCGAAAGACATCAGTGTTGATCTAATGAAGACACTAATGGGAAGATTGACTGATAGACTGCATTTAAGCAAAATCAGGACCCATGGAGATGTGGGGCAGAGCTGAGTCCGTGCCTGCATTTGTGGTGACAAGTGGCCTTCAGCACCAACACTCTCCTGAAACAACACAGCTGAAGACTCATGCTGTCCAGGAAGGATCATTCCCAGGCCCTGTGCACACCTGTCATTTTAAAATACTCCTGGGAACGGTACCCAGGGCGAGAGACAGGGAGAAAACAGAGGAGGATGTGGGAGACACACATGCATAGCTTTCATATTTGTTTATTTATTTTTCAGTTTTATCTGTTTTTTCATCTCGTTTTTGTTTCTCTATCACTTAGTTGTGTATGTGGTGCTGGGGTGAACCCAGGTCCTTGCTTATGCCAGGCTAGCACTCTATTGCTGAGCCAGTGCTCCAGCCCCTCCTTGTTCAACTTTTAATTGGAAGCATCTCCTTTAAAATACAGTATCTGCCAAAGCATGGGGATCCACACATGGGTGTTCATATTCTGCAGCTCCTTGGAGCCTGGAGTCTTTCAAATGTGGGAGATTGTCCAGGCCAGTGGCCTTGCTGCAAGACCCATCAAAGCTCTGAGCAAACTGGAGCCCCATTATATGGAGAGTAGATCCTCATGGTTCCTGGAAGTAAGGGCTTGGAAGACTACGGCCACAAGGGCAGCTGTGCCCTGCGGATGCTAGGGTCACGGCTTGAGATCCTCCAGGAAGTTCCTCCTCCAAAGCCCACTGCTGAGCATTGAAGCTGCCCTGCAGTCAGCTCCCCAGGAAGGAGCCAAGGGGATCCCTAGCTAAGCCTGTTAAGCCTGAGGCTGCCCTCTGGCCCCGGGGCCTGCTGCTCAGGAAGGAGAAACAGCCCACAGGCCTGGGGGTGCAGCTCCATGGTAGAGCGCTCACCTAGCATGCAGAAGGCATTGGGTTCAAGCCAGAATAGGAAGAAAAAACCCCAAAAAACAAAACAAACAAACAAAAGAAACACAGTTGGTCAAAGTTAACCAAATCCATAGAGTCAAGGGTTGAATGTTTTCACTCGTTTGTGGAGGCTGGAGCTAAACTCAGGCCTGTGTGAAAGGTATTAGACCCAACAAAGGCATAGCAACCATAATCTAGGGCAATCATAGATACATATCCAGGAGGAGGCGAGAGGGGGCAGGTCGCGGAGAGCAGAGGGAGGGATCTAGGGGGTAAATCTGATTTAAGAATATATGCATATCATAATGTTACTTTACATGGATTTTTGATTGTACAATAACTATATTTCTTTAAAAAAAACAAAACTGGGGGCAGTTCCTGCAGCTCAGCTGGATCATCTGATGTTAAGGAAAGGGTGCTCTATAACTGGAGGCACCAGCGCTGCGTGTTTCCATGTGCACCCAGAGGCCGGCACTGCCAGTCGACCATCCCAGATGATCTGCTTGGGCATCTCTTGTGACACGTTTTAACTTGATTTCCCACCAACATGTGATGTAATCGAAAGGTCCCTGGTTCAATCCTGGTTTCGTCACCAGATGTAAAAATCAGAAACCATGGGTATAAATCCAGGCATGGGTGCTCAAAAGACCTAAAAATGGCTGAGCAAAACACTTTATTGTGATTGGCGTCCCCTGGGCAAAATTCACCTACGCCACCAGAGCGAGCAGGGGAAATGACAGTGGGCAGAGGAAGTGGCGCGCAGAAGAAAATGACGCTGGACCTCGGCTGGGCAGCTGATTTTATAGGTTTAGGGAAATGAGAGAAGTTGATGAGGCTGGCCTTTCAGAGATTGGCTGGTGGACCCATCAATCATCAGTTATTTGTCTGCCTGCGTCTTGGCTGGTTGCTCTTTTGGCGGCCACCCTGCCCCCTAACCAGCCACCATGACCTTATGGCCAGGTGGCCTGGCTGAAGCCCTGCCCCCAGTCAACCTAACGCATCATGATTAAGGCTAAACAGAATTTTTTTTAAGTGAGAAAGCTATACCTAGGAGTCATTGAATAAAACTGCAGTAAAAAGAGCAATAACTGTCTTTCTTGCTCATTAAGTGATAATTAATATTTACACTGTTTTTGATGAGGTGAGAACCAGGGCCTGGGTGGATTGGCTCAGGTGCAGACCCATTGCAAACAGAGATGGAGGTGGGAAACAAGGTGAATATCTGCTTGGGGGGCACCCTCCCCTCCTTGGTGGCCTGTAACTGTGCTGACCAGGGAAGTGGAAGACAGGGGAACACAGAGCCAGCCTGCAGCAGGCCTGCATCCTCTGACTGCACTCTGGGTGTGATTTCATTTTTATTTAGGTAAAAAAGCCGCATGAACAGAGAGATCCAGTTGGTGTTAGGGATTTTGTTAGCAAGGGTTTGCAAAATCAAGGGCACCGCAGTTACGTGAAGTTATATTGAAGTGCAGCCAAGCTGGTTTTGGTTCCCATACTTTATATGAAAAAAACATTAAACTGAAATGAAATGATAGCACCTTCAAATAGGCTATGCAAGGGTTAGACAGTTACAACTAGTGATTTGAATTAATTTACAAATGATGGAAATATAGATTGACACATCACACTTTCAGAAAAGGGATTAGAATGAGTTATGTAAAAATAACCAAATAAAAACATGCATTGTGTGGCCACAGCATTCTCACTGGGGCAAGCCCATTGGACACGGCCATTTGGGACACTTTTCACAGCTGGCCAGTCAGCAGCCTGTGTCCAGACTCGAGTGGAGCACTGGACCTGGGGAAGCTCATCCAGCCTCAGCAGTTTACTTCCCCTTACATGCCCAGCACTAGAGGAGTCCCCAAACAGCTCATCTGAATCACCGTGCTCCTAGTCTGCACCTCGTTCCAGGGAGAGCACCCCAACACCATCACATCCTGCAACCCCAGACTTCCCTGGCAAGCTACTCAGCTGAGAAATTGATTTCATGCCTGCAATAAGTGAATTTATTTGGGGACACATTTGTCATTGAGCAGGTGTAACTGAGGAGTCTGCTATGCAAAGGAAGCAGCTAAAGCAGCACTTTGTGACTGAGACTTTTGTGACGCTGGGCCAGGTGCTCTTGGCTGGGAGCTGCTCAGCCCAGGGGAGCAAGACCTGCTCTGGAAGCACTCTCAGAAGCCACAGGTCTGAAGACCTCTACTTGCAGGCTCACCCTCCAGTGCTCCCTGGGATCCTGGAGTGAATGAATATCCATCACTGTGATTTTAGGAGGAAATCAACCTCAGCACAAAGAAACCCACATGTGCAGCTGGGAAACAGAAGAACAGAAATTTCCCCAGACCTCACCATTTAGCGAAACGTTTCAGAATCTTACTGAGCATGTCTGAATAAGGGCAGTGCCCCCCAAGACCGCTGTGTTGGAGGCTTGGACCCAGGATGGTGCTGTTGAGAACACAGTGGAGTGTTAGCTGGTGGGCCTGGTGGGAGGCCTCAGGTCACTGGGGGCAAGGCCAAGCAGGGGACCCTGCTCCCTTCCTGTTGTCTCTGCTTCTTGGCTGGCTGTGGGAAGTTTGCTGTGACACTTGCTCCCAAATCAGCAGGTGGCGGGGGGATCTCTCAATCTTGAACTGAAACTCTCAAAACCGTGAGCCAAATCGACATTACCTACACTATGGTAAATTGAGCTGCAATGAACATGGTTATTGCTGTGTTGCTATAATATGCTGATTCCAACTCCCCTGGAAAAACACCCAAAAGAGGGATAGCTGGATCATATGGTGGGTTCATCCCTAACTTTTTGAGTATTCTCCAAATTGCTTCCCATAGCGGCTGTACCAGTCCTCAATTCCACCAACAGTGTGCTAGTGTTCCTATCTCCTCACAACCCTTCCAGCAGCATTTATTTATATTTTTCAGTTTTGCCAATCTGACTAGCGTGAGGTGAAATCTTAATGTAGTTTTGATCTGCATTTCTCTGATTGCTAGTGATTTAGAGCACTGCCTCATGTATTCATTGGCTTGTTCAATGTCCTCTGTTGAGAAGTTTGTATTTAGTTTTTGGCCCATTTATTGAGTGAGTTGTTAGTGTTTATGAGGTTGAGATTTTTGAGGATTTTGTAAATTCTGGATATTAGTCCCCTGTAAGAAGAATCACAGGGCATGATTCTCTCTCATTCTGTAGGAAGTTGACAGTTTTGATTATTTCCTTGGCTGTGCAAAAGCTCTTAACTTTATGACATCCCACTCACTGATTTTTGACTTTACTTCTTTCACGTTAGGAGACATAAAAGACACAGACTAGCAGACTTCAATAATACTTTTAATTGAAACACAGTTGAAATCTTTTGTTCTTTCCACATTGAATTATACCTGTTAGAATTTTAACTCTTAGTAACCTTGTTCTTAGTGAAAGTCCACAAAGAAAGCAATCTTAAACTGTTTTTTTACTTACCAATTTATGAAAGCACATTTAATAGACCCAACTATATGTCACCTTAGCCAAAAGTACTTGAATTTGTATTTAGCAGTTGATATTTTAGCATTTTAGTTTGTAAAGTAATTACATGTTTTTTTTTAACAAGCTCATTTATTAAGACATATTACACTTATGAAAACCTAAGATATCAGTCAGGTATATTTGACAGTGTAAGTCGTCTTTTTCCTGTTGAAGAAAAATCCTAGAATGAATGGAAATTACATTACATTAAACATTTGTTTTTATTGGTCTGCCTCCTAGAAAAACATGGGTTAATAATTTTAAAGTTATCTTTATCTTTACCTATTATATCAGCCCTTTTTGTTAAAACTTTATCCAGGTCTCACGAACTAAAAAAGCATTTGGCTCCATTAATCAAACTTATGAGCACTCATTTATAAGCCAATTGGTGTGTACACAACATAACGCAGGAAGAAATCAAAACAACCTGTTATAGAATTTATCTAGATATAGGGCAAGCTCTTACAGCTGGAAATGGTAGGTGTGGTCTGCCCATCACAAAAGACATGGAATGGTTCAATCCTATTGTCAAATAAATCAAAGAATAATAAGGAATGGCAGGAAGGGAGGAGAAGGGGAAATGATGGAACTGAGATAAAGCAAGGTACATAACAAGCATCTATGAGTATGTCACTGTACATACTACAGTCATGTATATAAAAATGTTCTTCATAGTTATAAGAATTATGTCAATGTATAGGACCCAGAAGAAAGGCAAGGGATTGGGGAATGGGAAGAGGGAGGTAGAGGCGTGCAGGTGGAGGGGGATATTGACCAAATTGTATTTCTGTGTTGTAGGCATCTACGAATATGTGACAACAAATCCCATCATTATGTACAACTATAATGCACTAATAAAATAATAAATTAAAAAATAGAAAATAAAAGCTTTGTAAAAAAAAGACTGAGTAACAGTCTCAGGTGCCCACTTGCTTTGTTATAGAAGTCAGAATTACCCCAAGAACTATCAAGTTTAATTTAATTTTTCCTTAAGACTCTATTAAAGGAGCTATCTTTTCCCAAAGTATTTAAGAGTTAACACTTGTTTATTTTAAGCGAGAGAAGGAGAGAGAGAATCAATCCTACCCAGTTTTTCATGCAGCTTTCATTGCTCTGACACTTCATTGTGTATGTGGTGTTGAGATTCAAACCCATGTCCCTGTGCCTGCTAGGCAAGCTCTGCAGCCCCAAGAAATAACTCTTGAAAAATAAAAACCACAGGACTAATTGGATCAAAATTTAGGCACTGGGATGGAACATGAGCTCAAACTAAACCCATATGTTCAAACACAATGACAATAAAAATGCCATGGCCACTACTCAAGAGAAGAAAAGGCACAGCAGAGATTTATCAGGCCAGAGTACACTTTTGGAACAGACTAGAGTCAGTCCAAAAGTTTCAAGAATGTGTGTATCCATAAAGTCCTTAAAGAGGGATTTCTAGGAAAAAGAGAAATTGTACTTTTGGGATTTTTTATCCTCCCTCCCCCTGGTCCTTTTTTTTTTCTTAGTTTGGAGAGTGAAAGTTAACGAACAGGAAGGGGAGTGAAAGTCATTACTCTCTTGTCTCTCTATTGGCATCATGCCCAGAAGTAGAAGTTGAGTTTTGACCTTGCTAAAGTTTGTGTCTGAACACTGAAAGATTTTCTAACACAGGTGTTTTAAGCCCAAATGAAACAAAAATACTTTATTTATTAATTTATTATTTAGTTTTGCAAAACCAGTTAAGCTGCAAAATGGTATTGAAGTTTAGATTTTGCTCTGGAGGTCAAAGTTTCTTAGGCATTTTCTGAGTGTCAGAGATCAAATTTGTCAGAGAACAAGCAATGAGGATACCTGAGCACTCAGGCTGAGTGTCTATCCTCGGGACGTAGGCCAATGAGAAACCCAGAGTCGGGTGTCAAGGCCACGCTCCCAATTCAGGACAGAAAGAGGTGAGAACAGACCCTAAACGCCTGCATTTTGGATCTGTTCCACTGAGGTGGAGGGGGGGGTACCAATCTCTCACCTATTTTGAGCTTCCAATAGGCAAACAGAACCTGCCCTTGACCTTTCTGACTTCCTTAACCAGACCCTGAACGGTTCCATTGTGGGTGTGGTGCTTTTGACCTTGTGCGGCCAATACTCATGGACTTGACTTAAGGAATCGTTGCAGTTGGTCCTCAGGTGTGCTCCGTGGTCAATGTGAATGCCCCAATTTCTGTATTTTCCAGACCCAGCATCCCTTTGAGTGCTGTGGCCACATTTGATGTCTCTCAAGCAGCCTGCAGTAGAAGAATGCATGCCGTTGCTCTCCAGCCGGCTTTGCAAGGGTTAAAGACTGCTAACAAAGAGATGTAAGTCCGAATTGCTGTGAGCCAAGAGAAATTTGAGAGAACAGAAAAGACACCTAGTGGGCATTGAAAACTTAATATTCCTTTTCGTTTGGGACTTGGAGACTGCTGTAATTTTGGCTAAGTTCAGCCTGGCTTGTCCTTCCAAGTAGGCCCACAACCAACAGGACTGTGTTTGTATAACCTCTTGCCAGCAATCAAAATAACAGAACTGATCTGGGTGGCCAGGAGTTTCAGTACTAATTTCAAAGATGTCAGCAATGACCTTTTTATCTAAAGACCCTTCTGACGGCCATCCTACATCAAAAGTTGGGCATTTTTAATTCACAGAGAGTACATAGTTTTTGCCAAGCGAGTTTCACCCCCAATCACCCTTAAGATCTTTTTTTAACATACATTCCAAATCACTCAGTTTACTTTGTGTGCCTCCCATATTCCACCCCACGTCAGTGTTGCACATTTAAGACAGAATTTGCTCAACCATCTCTAGCCACTTCTCTGTTGAGGACAAAGGTGCCCTTGGCCATAGTGGGTCTATATAAATCCTTGACCTGAAGCCTTCCCCTAGTCATTCGTTGGTGCAATTTTGCTTTTGACCAGTTTGGGGTCATCACAAAACTGCAGATTGGGACTCAACTTTCACTTCAACTCTATGGATTAAACCTGGAGATTCTCCCTGTTGTTCATCTCAGTCACACACTTTCATATAGTCATGGCCAGAACAGAATTGTACCACCTCTATCCCCAAAATTCCAAAACCAACGGGGAGTCACTATTTCCCCTCTGATCATTGACCCTGAATAGAGGCTACTGGGGTCACTCCCTTGGTCTTTTTCAGCTCTAACATTCTTTGGAGATTACTCGGTGACCCTTAGAGGTTGATTGAGCCCCTCTTCTACCTTCTTAGGCCTCAAAGGGTAAGGCAGGGGAGCCGGGCCTACCTGTTCAGTCGGGTGGTGCTCCTAGTCCCCTGGCTCATGGGTCGCACTGTGCTCTGGGACTGCCTTTCCGGGACACCGGATGAGACGCTCCTCTGGCAAGCAGAGTTGCCTGCTGTGCACTCTAAGGGAATGCGTTGTCCTCCAATGTCCTGAGAAGCCAGCTTCTGGAGACAAAAGAGTCACAATAGCCATCCTCACCTTCTCAGTCCCATCTTGGTTGCCAAAATGTAGTAGGGACAGATGTGTCAGACACCAGAGGGAATCTAGGAATCAGTTTTACTTAGTGTTCCTCTGCTTTGTCCAGCGGACTTAGCTTCTCACAAATCTCAGACCCCGAGCTTGAAAAGTCTTATAGTTTTATATTCAGTGGCAATGGGAGGCTAAAAATATTTAATTAATTACTTTTTAAAAAATGTTGACAATCCAGACAACAGTTAAAGAGAGCAGAAATAGCATCTCCCGAACAGGGTGTTCTCTCTCCCTGGGGTGAAGGCTCATCTTCTGTAAGATAAGCACAGGACAGAGCTCATGTGTTCCAGAGGAAGTTTACAGCCACCCTCCCTGCAAATGTTACAGGCATCCTGGCAAAGGTTTGGCTGAAAGAAGTCAGTTGATCTAGCTTAAATTTACATTGTCACCATAATTAGGGATAGGGTCCTGAAACCCCTTCCCCAGCCTCCTTCAATTTCACCTCAGCCTTCCTGTTAAATGCTAAATAGGCCTTCTTTCCTGATCACCCAAATTTATTGTGATGTGCTTCTCTTTTTATATATTATTAGGTGATGCCAGCTTCAAAAAAAAAAAAAAAAAAAGAATGTTTTCCTCTTTCATTTTCCAGAAGAGATTCTGTAGAATTGGTATTGGTTTTTCCTTTAAAAATCGACAAAGTTCACAATGTCCGTGGCTCTGTTTGGGAGGAGTTTTTGAACACGAACCAAATTCCTCCCTGGGTAGAGCGGTCCTGTTTCCTGGGTGCTTGTTTTAGAGAGTCCTGTTGTCACCCGCATTGCAGGTCCTGGGTACGGAGTGAGACTCTTCCATTCTGTTTCCAATTCTTGCTCATTCGAATCTTCCTTCTCGTTCCCTGGCTACTGTCATTAGAGAGCTGCCACTTTTGCTGTCTGGGCAGCCTCGGGAGCTCTGGCACCCAGCTCTCTATTGAGCACCCGCTTATTTTTCTTGCCGTCCTCATATTCCAGGGGTGCAGGCAGTTGGGGGGTTGGCTCTGTGGTTGTCTTACCGACCTGTCAGATGCAGGGACTCATGGAGACGCTCACACCCCTCCTGGTGCTCTGGGACGTGGAGCTTTCTCTGTGTGCTGCGTCACAGGCTCTCAGGGGGCTGGGATCCCTGCCGGAGCGTGAGGTGGGGGCTGATCCTCGCGGCAGGTCCGCTCAGGAGGTGTTCTGCTCGGGGCTTGTTTTTAATTTCTAGAATTACATCCAATTATTTTAGGGTTCCTCTCCACTGCTGTGATTGCTCTGATCTTTGCTGTCATCACCTCTTCTGTGGCGCCCTTACCATGTCACTGCCAGCTGTGCTCAGTTCCTCCAGGGGTCTCATCAGCGGCCAGGCTGGGAGGCCCAGTGGCTGCTGCCTGCGGTCTGCTGCTCTCAGCATGCCTCAAGGCTGCGTCTCTGCCTTGGGGCCTGAGCCTCTTCTAGCGCAGTGGATGTGGCCGCGTTGTTCTGGGCCCATGGTGGACACACCTATTCTTTTCCTAGGGGTTTGGTGCAGCACTGGACTTGGTGTACTGTCATTTGTTGGTGTCATGGTGACAGCTGAGCTCCTCTCTGGGTTCCTTGTCTTCAGGGTGGGGCTTGTTTTCAGGTTCCTCCCAGTGATCCGTGTGCCGCACTGACACATACTTACACAAGAGGCAACCGGCGGGCATTGGCAGGGGCTGTGTGGGTGAGGATGTGGGAGGATGAGAGCAGGAACCACTTCACCTCTTGTGCCTCTGAAGTGCCAGGTGCTTCCTTAAAGCTGCCCAGAGCTCCGAAAGTTCATATCAGAGCTGTGAGTGTGAGGCACTGAGCTCCCGGTGGTGATGGCAGAGTCCTCCCTGAGCCCAGAGACTCCGAGCTTGCCCACTCTGATAAGGTGCATTTATAGTGCACATACATGTGCGCGTGCACAGATAAGCTGTGTTGATGGTTTCCAGCGCTCCTGACTCTCCATCCCTCTGTGTGCCAGAACTACTACACTAAAATCACCACAAAGTTAGGGTCAGGTTACATTCAAACACTGTACCCAAATTTCTAGAGTTTGAAAGGCATCTAAAACAGTCTTATTTCCAACATTTAAAAAATTTTAACTAAATTTTAAGCAATTTTCCCTTAGCAAATTTCCAATGCCTATTACTTTACAATAAAAGAAATTGCTAATTTCCAAAACAGAATTGATACCGAGATCCAGGTAAATAAATTTCAGATGAAAGGACAATAAGACAAATCTTTAAGAATGCAGGGGACATTTAGAACGGCAGTGACTGAAACCAGGACCACTCTCACAACCTACTCCCTCTGACAACGCAGACTGTACCAAAGGGAGCTCTCCTGGCCTCTGTACCAGGAAGGCAGCCGGTCTTTAGACTCTGACAGGGGAAGACAGAAGCAGCCTCTGTTGGAACTTGGCACTGCCTTCCTCAATTCATCTCCCTAAGTCCTGCCAGGGGAGAAGGGCCCTAAATCACTGCATTGTGCCCGGGTGCACTAATTGGATTCCACACAATAAAAGTGTCAACCAGCGAACGGCCCAGCACCGTCCTGAGTCAGTGCACCCCGTCTCCACAGGGCTCGCTGGATTGAGGCTTCTCACATCGTGGTGCGGAGATGCTGCCTGAGCTGACAGCCTCATGACTGCTGTGGCACTGCAGACACCTTTAAACATGCACACACAACCCTTGTGCGTGTACACGTGTGCACACACTTGGCCACCCTTCCCTTCATGGCCACCCTGTGCAGAGGCAGGGCCTGCACCACTTATGCAGTGCTCTTCACACAGTTAATGGTAAGTGCTGCTGGATGGTTATTCTGAGGGGCTGAGGCGGACCCAGAGGAAGGCACTCGGACACTCAAGGCAGATCGCACAGCCAGTTGCGGAAGTAACCACGGGATGAACGGGGGTAGAGCACGTGGCACATCTGCACTGCAGGAAAAGAGGAAATCCTGCCATACCCGACAACCAGCGTGGAGGACATGGTACGTGAAGCAGGCACTCCCAGAATGTGGATTCCACGTGGCTCCTTCTGCATGAGGTTTCTGACACACTCAGATTTGTGGAATCCATGGAGAGGTGATTTCTAAGAGCCTCAGAAGAGCAGGAGGAATGGGAAATCACGCACCCACAGTGCTTCAGTGAAGCCCCATACATGAGCTCTGGGCTCCCTGTCCAGTCCACCCTTGGTAGGACAGGAGAAATGGGAAATCACACACCCACAGTGCTTCACTCAAGCCCCACACATGAGCTCTGGGCTCCCTGTCCAGTCTGCCCTGTGGTCATCAGCACCACTCCAGACGCTCAGAAGGGCAGCTCTCTTAGTAAGTGTTCTTGCCATAGGATACTTAGGCAAGAAAAAGGGGAGAGAAGGAGGGAGGGGAATTGGAGGGAATGGAAGGAAGGAAGAAAGCCTATTTCTATTTTTTCCTTGGCTTTTTTAAACATGTGTTCCACAAGTTCTGGAGTTTTTCTAGCAGCTGCCACCTGAGGCCTGCAGGGCAGACTGGGGGAGGCTGTTTGCCATAGGGGTCACTGTCATCACTGCCCATGTTGAGCTAGAGGTGCTTGCTCCCCAGAGGGCCATCTTGTGATAACCTTGACCTTTTGTTCCCAGCAAGCATGCAGAACTCTGACCCAAAGCCACCAGGTGACTACACATGCTTCCTCAGGTTCCAGATGCTGCTTGGAAAGTCAGTACAGAGCTTCAGTCCTGCAAAGCTCTCTGGAAACCTCTGGAGGTCTCTGAGTCCCTATTCCCCATATAGCTTTTGGTAGGCCTCCTGTTTGTTCCTCAAACAGAGGAAGGGTGTCGGCCCTGCTTGTCCACTCTGCATATCTCTTAGTTTCTATATCCCCTCCACTGGATTGAGTACCTCTGTGTATCCTAATACAGCATTAACCCTTTCTGGAAGATTCTGCTAGTGCTTCAGAGCAGGAGGCTGTCCGGTGGACCTTCCATCCCTAGAGGTCAGGTAAGACTGAGGGGAGGTGGTACCAGGTGCCATGGAAAAAAGTGTGTCCTATCCAGGGCCTGAAGATGTCAAAGTCTTGGAAGCAATGAGACCCCCACAGCAATGACCACAACAAGCTCCCAGAACTTGGCTTCTAAATATTATCTCCTTGCAAAGGAGGACCAGGCCTCATTTGAGAATTGAAATGGAGTGAAGGATTTTAAAACAAGGCTGGAAGCATCTCATGATGCAGACAGTAAGGAAGGGCCACAAAGAAAAGGCTGGATGACATAGCAAAGAGACCAGGAGCCAACCTAAAAGACCTCCTGAGTAACCTAGGGACTTCTGGAGCAATGAAATCAATAGCAATATTAGATTAAAGCCCAGAGTATGAATTCAACATACATGAATCCATACTTACAAAATAAATAGTGAATCAGAAAGCACAAGGAGGAGAAAATATAAATCTCCCTTAACGAACAGTTCAAAGGGGATGTGTAGATTCGCATCCCTTGTCCCAGGGGGCACTGGGCTCAGTGCCTTGCTCCTAGGGGAGAGTGCAGGAAAGGGCTGCCGTGTCACCGAGCAGACACCCAGCAGATCCAGCACCCTCCTGCCCTGCACCTGGGGAGAAAGGGACAGCTATCTGCACAACTCTTACTTACAAAACACCATTCTGGTCTAACCACAAGGAAAACTTCAGGCAAACGCAACCTTGAGGGAAAACGTAGGAAACACGTCAAGGTCATGAAACAATAAACACCAAGTGTCTGCCCCATCCGGAGAACACCACGGAGCCATGAGGACTCCATGCAAGATGCTACCAAGACGTGTACTGGACCAAAGGACAGCATTGAAAACACTGGTGGCATCTGGAAAAGCTCCGAATTCAGGGAGAGGCTGCCTGTGCTGGACTTGAGCCCCTGTTCCCTCTGTGGCCAGAGCGCATAGCCACACACCCTTCTGAACGATGCCCCTGCATGCACGCCTTCCTCCTGGGGTGCTTGCTGGCACCCCCTCCCCAGGTGTGTCCTTGGGGAGAGTCCTTCTGTGTGTTTTCGGAGACTGCTACCATTCTGGCAACTTCTGCTCTGTGATGATTATCTTGCCAAGTGATTGTTTTTATATTGTCTAAATTACAAACCATTACATTTTCAGTTTTTTTATTGTAATTTATACTGGAGCCAAATCCCTCACTTCATAGCTGAGCGACTCATTTTATCTCTTGTAACAATGGGTTATTAAAGAGTAGCACACCAAGGCGTGGGGGTGCAGCATGTTGCTGTGTGCGCGAAGGACACTGGACTGCTAATTTGAAAATTGGTAAGACCAAACTGCAAACAGCAACTAAGCCATGTGATGCGATGCGATTGATGTGTGATTAACTGGGCTGTGGCATTCCTTTCACAATGGCCACAAAGGGGTCTCAGACTCACACAGAATGCTCTCATGGTTCCAAGTCTTAGAAGTCCAGAGGCAAGGTCTGTGGGCAGGTGAGGCAGGGTGGGCGGCTTTCGAGACCCTTGCCTGATGGCAGCATCTCTGTCTCCTGCCCATGCCAGCTGCCTTCTCCTTTTTCCCCCTCTGCTCCGTGCAGCTCCTATAGTGTCATTGTCCTTGGCTTTAAGCGGCCACCCAGGAAGCCCAGTTTGACCTTATTGTGCCATGCTCAGCTTGCAGACACCTGCCAGGACCCTTTTCCCCAGGAGGCCACATTCACTGCCTTATCTGGTGAAGACACAGAGGACTTTGGAGACATCATCCAACCCGAGACAGGTGGGACATTTCCCCACAGAAGCATTCAGCTACAATTTTTAAAAAGAAACTCCAAATCAGAATGTCATGATTTTGCAATGCTTTGTGAAATATGGATCTAAGCAATGTCGCTAAGTGTTTGATAAAAGTAAAAAGAAGGGAAACTGTAGACAAGCAGATACCACCCACATGGCCCGTGAAGGCTCCAATCGCCTACGAAGCAGCTTTTCCAAAAAAAACGAAATCCAGATGCTCTGTGAGCTTCCAGATCCACGGAGCAAGGCAAGGGGAAGAGTCCAGTTGGAGAAGTTGTCTCCAGTGCCATCTGCAGAGGTAGACAGAGGCGGATTTTCCAGGACAAATGTACCAAAGAGGGAGACTCATCAAAGCCAAGTCACAATGCAGAGCCTGGTTCTGCTCAGGCGTGGGTGGGCTAACCAGCAGCAAAGTTAGGAGGCCACAGGCATCCTAGAAAATTCACTGAATCTTGAATAATATTAAGAAAATACTGTTGCGTGGGATAATTGCACAGAATTTACACTTCAAGAAATTCTTACATTTTACACATATATACTGGATTTCATTTGAATACAATTCTATAATACTGAACTTTTCTCCAAAACGTAGTGTATGGGGAGAAGTTAACATGGTGGAAGTCAGGTGAAACCATGGGTTGATCCTTGTTTCAATCTGATAACGGGAAATTAGAATTCAGCACATTATCCATTCTTCTTTGAAAATACTAATTGAAGGTCGTATAAAACCACTTTAGATAAACTCTAACCAAGTTATATCACTTCCTGTAAACGCACGCCCTGCCTCATCTGCAATTGCTAACGTGGGATCGACAATGAGTTTCGATGTTCAAGAGCACTTCGAGCTTCTCAGGAGCCGAGAGGTTCGTGTCTACAGACGGATCTTCCTGAAGGAGCTGAGTGACTAGGACTCTGCAGTAACTCTGCGTGGGCAGCACCTGCTGTTCTCTCTCTTGCTTTATATGTAAGGAATTCCTCTGCTCTTGCCTGGACTTAGAGTCCCTATTGACTGCCGCTGGGTGGCATCAAGGTGGAGTCTTGTAGGGGGAGTGCTTGTCACTGGGCATTCTGGGGTGTGGTCATGGAAAGGGCAGGCTCCGTGCCACCACAGCCCCTGCTGCACCCACTGCAGTGTTCCACCCTTCTGAGGACTCCTCCATAGGTCCTGCGGATGTCTCGTGGCTGGCTGAGAGCTCCTTCCACGTGGAACCCCTGTGACAAGTAAGTGTATGCGAGCGTCTGGGGACAGCCCTGAGGACCATCCTGCAGGGCAGTGGAACTCTCATCTACAGCCCCTTTCTACCGCCAGCAATTGGAACAGAGGAGCGAGCTTCGCATCCCACTCACACGCACTTTGGAAACACAGGGGTTGCTGCCCTGACAGGTGGGTGGGCCAGTGCAGGGCTGGGGGCACATTCGTGAGCCACTGATTCAAAACTTGAGCATCTCAGGCTTTGTCCCTGGAGCTCACATGACCTTCACCTGGACCTTCAGCTCTGCCCTGAGAGGTCTGGAGCTCGGAGCACAGGCTCACGGTGCTGGGCACACCGAAGGCTAACCCCTCTGAGACTGTATCATAAGCAAGTCCCTGAACAGGTGCTTCAGATATCGAAAGCTGCAGTAGCCAAATGTTGCTGCTTTCCTCAAAGAACTTAGTTTCTGCTTAGAGAGATCATCTGCCACCCACACGAGGACCTGTTTAACTTGGTGAGAAAAGCTGTTGGAGTGGGTGGGGGCATGACCTGCTGCCTGGACCCCTCCAGGAGACAGGGTCTGCTCAGCTGGGGATGTGCTCTCAGTCCTTCAGGGTTGGCTTCAGATTTAGAGCCTGGAGTCTGCATGTGGGGTGGTGATAAGGTGGCCTGGGCTAGCTGTGGCTGTGCCCTGCCCTGTTCAGCTCTCTGGCACCCCATCTTTCTTCCTCTGATGGTCACCTCTCGCCCCGGAATCTCCTTCTCTCTACTTTTAGAGAACCTCCCTGGGAAGGGGGTGGCCAAAGTGGACTGAGTGGGTGGGGGACAGGAGGCCTGGAGTAGAGAGCAGGGACTCCTCTCCTTCCCAGGTGTGATGCTTCCCAGGGGTACACCACAGACTGTGCCTCAGTGCCTGAAGCCAGAGCACTATGCCCAGGTTAAGTTCCCTCCCTGCTGGGAAGGAGCCTGCCTGGCTGTGTGTGTGGGGGTGTCCAGGAAAACAGCCAAGGGCTGACATCTGAATGGCATGCTGGGGACACACTCAGATGGGCACAGGTGGAAGAGAAGTCACTGCAGGAAGTGCAAGCAAAGCAGGAAGGTGGGAGGAGCCAGGAAATGGAAGGAGAACTTGGGGTTTGGCGGGCAGGAAGGACCATGGAGAGAGGGGGGCTGGGGGAAGCCCTGTGCCAACCTGGCCTTCATCTCCTACACACTGGCAGTGACTAGCACCAGGATGCCCTCTGCCTGCCGTGACTAAGGGTGGAGCACGGTGCTGACAAGGGCTCCAGAGGGCATGGAAGCAGCCCAGGCTGGTGACTGCCACTCCAGCTAGACAATGACCTTTGTCCAGGGTAGCCAGGCAGCCTGGCCTGAGAGGACAGCCATGGCCTACCATCCACTCCTGCAGAGTGGGCATCTGAAACCACGTCTTCCTGGACTTGATGGAATCGGTTCTTCTCTTGTGGAACCCCCCCCCCCAGCATTGTCCTCTTACCGAGTTCTCCAGGTCACAGGGCAGTGCTGTTGAACGCAGGCATGGACCTGTGCCACGGAGCCCTGATGCTCACTCCTGTGTTGCTGAGACTGAGCAGCCTCTCCCCACCAGCCTGCACCGGTAGCCTCCATCTCCTCTCTGCCTCTACAAGCCTGATGCCCCTGGACGGCACACACGTGAGCTTCCACCATTGGAAGTGCCTGGGCCTGGAGCTGGGGATTTGGGATTGTTTTTGATTTTGGAATATTTGCATATTCATAATGAGATATATTGAAGATAGAAACCCCAATCTAAACACAGAATTCATTTATGTTTCATATGCACCTTAAATACATAATCTGAAGATAATTTTATACCACAATAATCATATCCATGAAATTTTCATGGCATGGAGTTTTTCTCTGTGCCATCAGAACTTCCAGATACTGGGGCATTTTGACTTCAGATTTGAGATGCTGGGCCGTGGGAGTCAGATGACACACTACTGGCCTTTCTGTGCCTGGCTTTCACGAAACACCGTGCCTGCAACTCAGCCTTCTCCACAGTTGACACAACCCCCCTTTTCTAAGGCTGAATCTACCTATGCGTCCTCCCCATGCATCTTGCAGCGGACACTTAGGTTGTCTGTATACCTTGGCTATTGTGAAATCGATCTTTTCATTTGAAACAATATGTGACTAACGGTGGAGAGATGTTTACTGCCTCCCCCTTTTTTAATGTTAGAAGTGGTGTAGAGCTTCAAGTCCACAAAGCCAGGAGCTGACACATCAAGGCTGCTGTCTCTGTGCATGTGTTTCTCCACAGGCCTGCTGGGGAGTCACCTTTTACATGTAAATATGTGATTCTCAAAATTTAAGAGTTCAAGGATGCAATTTTCAGCCAGAAGAAATTCATAAAAAATATTTCAACCTTATTTCAGTGCATTGTGTTCCTTTATATTTTTCATTTCTTCTTCCCCCCCATCCATTTGGTTTCCTGCATATTCCCACCTGTGTTCCCTGTGCTCAGTGGGACTACTTGCCGCACACTAAGGTGATGATTTCTAAATACAGAGATGGAGGCTGGGGAAGTTAATCGCAGCCAAACCCTGCAACAGAGCCGGATTCACACTTGGGTCTCTGCATGGCGGTGCTGATCTGCTCACGGAGCTGGCAAGGGCACCGCTGCCTGCATTTGGGCTGCTGCAGCACACTGCAGCTCATGAACGACAGAGATTCCTTCCACACAGGCCCAGAGGCTGGGCTCCAAGATGAAGGCATCTGCAGGCGCTGAGTCTGTGGAGGGACTTGCTGGGGACGCACACACCTTCACTGTGTCCTCACAAGGCAGAAGGGGCGTGACACAGCTCACTGCCTCTTTTAGGAGGGTGCTAATCCCACGCAAGAGGCTGTACCTTAATGACTACCCACCTCCGAAGGCTTCCTCTGCCATACCCTCACCTGGGTCAGCTCTCAGCATTTGGATTTCAGAGGATGCAAGATTCAGGCCACAGCAGTGACAGTCTGTGAATCCCAGGAGGCGGTGCAGGGAACAGAGCTCAGGGTGCATACCTGGGAGCTCCTTTGCCCTCCATGTGTGGGCCACCAGCTTCTTTTCAACGACAAAGACGAATTGTGATCACTTCAGATTGGATGAGCCCGTGCCTGTGGGAAGCCTGGACCCAGGAAGGAGGACGAGCCTGGACCCAGGCCTCAGAAGGGAGCTGCTGGGGGTTTGGTTTCACATGTGAAAAAGGAAGGGTAGATTCTCACCTTTTTGAACCATGCTCTTGACTTATATCATGTGAAGTGCATTTTGTAATGTCAGAGTATTCACCTCGTCAAAAAGAAAATGGTGATTTTTAAGGTAACCAGATTATTAAAGCCCTATGAAATTAAGATTTAAAAACAGAGAATGGAAAGAGACCACCAAATGACAGCCATGAATCCCCTTGTGATGTGTTCAGCGCTCAGCGCCTGCCTTAGCACCTGCCTTCCGTCAGCCAGAGCCGGCGGTGTTCAACAGGGAGAGAATCAAGGCCCAGAGTGCTAGACACACTGCTAAGGGCCACAAAGGTAGCTTGTGTACAGCCAGGTTTCGAAGCCAGGCATCCTGCTCCAGACTCTGGGACGCATCTGGGACAGTCAAATGAGTCCTGTGGAGTGCGGCTGACCACACACACTCTACAGCAGACCGCCAGGAATGGGCAGTGCGGCCTGAACGGCACGCCAATGCGGGCTCACTCCCCTCGACACGTTTGGGTATGGGTGGGGTGACCACCTGCGCATGTTCAGCTAAATGATTGAATTTCAGGTGCAAGCAGTCCACTGGGCAGGAGGAAGGAAACTGCGGATGAAACCAAAGAAACAGGAATCTGATAACAACGATGACAATCTCTACAAAGTCATCTAGAGCCCAATGTATGTCTGCAACTACCTGTTTCCTTAAAAACAGTCCTGGATAGAAATGAGATGACTTTAGAAACATCGAATCTAAGCTTTGCAAATTAAATGTAGCCTCTCTCAAAGGGAACCATCACTTTTTTTTCCCTTAAACTGGCACCTGCTAATTTAGAACTTTTTCTGAAATGCCTTCAACTTTCCTGAGACATTGGAAACCCTGCAGAATCTACACACATGCCAGGACTTTATGCTTCTGGAAAACAAGCTCTTTTTTAAAAATTAATTTCCCAAGCTAACCTCTCATGCCAGGATGAATTCCAGACGTTGCTATCTAGTTTTGAAGAGTCGTTAAATGGACCCAGCCTCACACAGTGTGTATTAAGTGAGAGTAGACAGCTGGTTCCCTGGGCTTCTACAGCATGTGACACTCACATTCAGGTGCATGCACCTGGAAAACACAGCAGACTCCCAGAGGCCCTTCTCTTGACCGCAGGGAACACTCTAATCTTACTGGAGCAGGGTGAGCAATACGAGTCCCTTGGTCCCACGTTAGCCCTGATGATCACAATACCTGGGAAAGGCTCCTATGCAGGGTTGGCAAGACGGTGGACAGGCATTATGGCCTGCACTTTCACCACTGAGAGCCCATGCTCGGGGTGGGGATGATGGAGGAGTGTCTTCTCTCCATGGCTTTCTGGGTTTTGTCCACTCTAGCGCTGGTGGGGGTGCCTGCAGCCCATGTGACCGCGGCTTGTCACTCTGCTGCCAGGCCTGCTGGGCTTCCGTTCATCTTGATGGCCCGCTGGTGACCGTCTTCTGATGTCATAATTATTCTTCTTCCAAAGTGCTACTACTGAGCATTTGCCTAAAATATCACTGACAGGCCAGGGCCTCCAGTGAGGCTGTGGGGTGCCATGTGGGCTTAGTGAGGAGACTGCAGGGAGTGTGTGGTGGGTGGCCACCTGCAACGCCTGGCAATGGAGGAGACCTCAGCAACAGGCCTGTGCCTCCTCCTTCTGGGTGCTCAGAAGAGCTCGTGCTGGTGACCCACAGGCCCTGCCACTGAGGCTCATCTACCTCCGCTGCTCTGTATCTTCCCCAGGGCTCTGCTTAGGGCTTCCCAGCGGAAGCCACTCATTCTGTGGTCTTGTTCTGAACCCTGAGTACCCTGCGCGTGCGGCTGCACCCACATTCCTAATTCCCCTTTACAGTAAAGCCCCCATCTGACCACTAGATGGCGCGCTTGCCACACCTAAATCCTGAAGGGGGCCCTTTTTTTCTTTTAGAAACCTCACTGACATTTTTCTAAAATATTACCTAAAACGTCTTTACATTGATAGCATTTAATTTATTGCAAAACTTCCTATTATTGTGATTGCTGATGTATGCATTTAAACCAGATTTCAAATCCTTAAAACACTGAATTAAAGAAAAATAAAATTCCCAGTTTAATTAAGCAGTTTCTGATTGCTAACGTAACTCAGAGTTTCAGTTCTTACTTAACTTCGTTCTATCTCTTTTCAAACTATGCCCTTCGGTAGTCACCCCACAGAACTGTCCCTCTGGGGGAAGCACTGTTTCCAGAAGGGAAGAAAGGGAAGAGCAGTCTTTAGCACTCAGCTGCGTGTGGGGGCCCTGATGGCAGGTGGCAGAGGAGCCAGCAGGGGCGATAGCTTGATATACGTCAGCAAGCTGCAGGTAGAAACAGCGAGACATGAAAATAAAGTACCCCTCCCGTGTGAGAACAGAGGGGTGTCCTGCTCCTCTACATTGAACCACTCCAGTGCGGTGACAGGGACCCACAGCTACGTTGTTGCAACTGCAGTCCTGTTCAGGAATGCAGGCAGTGGGGCACCAGGTTGGTCCCAGCTCGTGGGCAGGACGGGACTGGGCCGCTCCTCCAGCATTTGCAGGGCCTACCGAGCTCACTTGAGTTCCTCACTCTCTCCCCTGGTGCCTGCACCCTCCCTGTGAGTGAGCCCTGCTCTCTCATGGCACAGAGGTTCCCGAGAGAGCTGAGTCACACTGAGGCCACCTGGAGAAAGGCCCACCCTAGGAGACCCAGGGCTCACGTCTGCCACACTCAATCAGTCAAAGAAGGTTTCTCGGACCAGCCTCGGTTCAAGAACAGGAAAAATGGATTCCTCTTCTTAGGGGTGGACGTAACCAGGATTGGTAGCCATGTCTAATCTACCAAAATGAGTATGCAAAGACTTCAATGAGTTCACAGACCAGAATAAAATGAGGGCTTTACGTAAAGTGGGCAGGAAGGACTTTCTGCTCTGCATGAACCAAGTCACCATGCAGGCAGCTGCTAGAGGGCTTCACCGCTGGCGGCTTCCTTGGGTGCTTCTAGAAGGGTTTTACCAACCACATGCAGGCAGAAAGCTCTACCCATCCAGCTCAGGCCCATTCCCCTTTTTCACTAATGGGACAAGAAAAGAAGGTCCTAAGTCCCCACATCACGTGACCTCCCAGGCTACAGAAATTTTTATTTGTCCTTTGCAAATAAAAATAAATGTGTGTGCATATTATATCGTCACAAATATTCCATTAAGTCATTCATTTTAACCACAAAGACATTTTTTAAATAAAATGGATTGCTCTCCGCTATTCATATTATCAATACATGGTTGTTTGGGGTTATACATTTCCATAATTATTCTCAGCTCAAAGATCAATTAGACAGAACCCATAGAGGCAGAGCAAACCCATAGAATACAGTGGGCCCCAGTGGTGTGCCTTGTTCCTAAATGCCTCACAGGCTTTTGGAAGAACAGCCCTGCTCAGGGAGCCTTGCCCTGTCTCTTTTGCTTTAATCCAGGGCGTGACGTGTCTCAACATCAGGGATTTACTGGGGATGACATTTGTGTCTCGTCCAAATCATTCAGTGGATACTTATCAATAATTCTGATCCTATCTAGTAAAGGCCACATTCTCGTGGGACTAATGTGCAGGGTATTCTTTTGAACAACGCTGATCATAGATAAATGTCTGTCCTGGGTCGATCTTTGCATCCGATGCAATGGTTAGTGAGAGCAAGCTGCAGAGGAAAGGCACACGTAATTCCACCTAGGCGCGGGGCATCCGGGAGTCAGCGCTCTCAGCTCCTGCAGATCAGAAGGGTCTGAGTTCTGAAGTGGGTCTGATGGTAGCTCCTGCAAACTGCACACTTCATAAAACCTCTTGAACTCTTAACGTAATCATCAGATGCTTGATAAAGCCAAACAAAAACAAAAGAGCACAGTGCTCTAACAGCAGCTATGATTTGGTTTAGCATCTTATTCTCTATGCACTTCCTTTGGGTTCCGATTGTGCATGGCTTACAATATAGAAAAGACCTCGGTGAATCACATTTACCTGCTCCATTACCAGAGCCCACACCGGAGTGCCCGGTTGCCCCAGGGTCCTGTGCTACAGGTCCTTTGCAGAACTCTTCTATAGAATACAAATATATAATTTCCCCTCAGAACTCGTAACAGATAATGAAATGTGTCTGGTGAGAGTTAAAGGGTATTTTTATTAAAATAAGAACTCGTCCACTTGAACTGCTATACCCCTAATCTAATCAATTTAAAGGACAAGTACGGAAGTTTAAAGCAGGGTGAGTCACTGGGAATGTGGCAGTCAGCACTGTTGGCTTTCAGGTGTTTGGTTGGAAAGCCTGAGGTGGGTGTGCAGCTCTCTCTTGTGCAGGTGTGTGCTTGGGTCACATCTGGAGATACAGAGGCTTAGCTGACCTCACTGGGTTTTCTCACCATTACTCACTCCCTGCCTGTCTCCTGGACACCAGTTCTGCCAATCAGGAACCCCTGTACTTGAACTCAGTCCTGGGGTCCGTCCTCCCTGGAGAGTTCCGCCTTCCAGTTGGGCCCCTCTGTGGCCTGCTCCTCTCCTGACTCCAGTTCCACCATCTGCCTTGAAATACATTTGAGTTGTCACATCTGGACCTTTTGGACCCCTTTAAGGGGGCAAATACTACTTTCACTCTGTGTGTAAAAGGGTATAGTGTGGGGACAGGCATGGCTCAGGACAGGGCCAGTGCTCAGGACAGGCTCCTCCTCTCCCAGAGTCCTGTAGGTGGAATGTGAGTTGGGGCAACCTTGCTGCCCGGGCCAGTTAGGACACAGTGGTCTCTGCTCACACCGAGGTGGTGAGACTCTGTTGCAGAAGGTGACACTGCGTCCTAAATGTGTGCTCTCCCACCTCCTCCAGGGTGGTCGGCTCAGGACAGCGGCTTAACTCTGCCATCCACAGCACCCATAGCTCCTCATCTTCACGTCTTCACTCGTGATGTTTCTCAAACTTACTACAAGATAAGCTATAGAGAGATATTGATTGTATTGTCTCAGAAGTCTGGGCTCTGGTGTCAGGGGCTAACCGCCAGGGAAGAGCCCCATCTAATGTGCCATCATCTGCCAACAGGAGTGGTCAGCGTCTGCTGTGTGTGCTGAATGCTACGCAAAGTGACCTGCAAGCTTCATCTCACAGTGGGCTTCTCAGCAGCCTGAACTCCATGGGAACCCCATCCTGCAGACCCACCAGCACCTAGCTCTAAGCACCAAGCTGGATTCTTACTTGGACCCCTGGATCCCCCGTGTTCTTCCACTTCCTGCTTGGAATCCCACTACAGGAACCTGCAGCAGGTGCTGCTGCCTGCCCCTGGGGCCCTGTTCCTGCAGGGCATGCCGACGCCCGGCCTCCATTCCCCTTTCTTCAGGTCAGAGTGGTGAGGACTTGACAGGGGTGAGGCTGGGGATGCAGGGCTCCCCATACCGCACACCGTGACACGCGTGCCCCTGGAACGGAGTGCAGGGAGCTGCCTTGCAGGCTGTTGTGGTTTCCGGTGTCTGAGAGATTTCCACTACCTGTTTTCCTCTCTTCTGATTTTATAATCTAGAGGCTCACTTAATTCTAATGTTTAAAGTGGCTGCATTTTCTCCTGCGCCACGGAAGCAAGGAAGGAGAAATTTGGGGTTCGGGAGTATTTTTAATTCGGTTATGTGGAAGTAGAAATATAGCATGGATACCCGGCTCTGATATGCAGATCTATAAATAGCCAGAGAAGCCTATTCTGGTTGCTATGGAAACCAGGGATTTCTTTCCACATGTGTCTCTTACACTAGGTGAGGTGCAGGGGAAGCTTTCTAGGGGGTTTCCCTGCCTCCCCGACCCCTGTGCTCCTCCTGACCTGGTCCTGCCCAGCAGGCTGGTGGAGTCAAGTGTCACCTTGAAACGTGGGAGCACCCATTGAAGTTCATTCAGCACAGGTGGCCGCACGTGGGTCACGTGGACAGAACCAAAGCTGCCTTCCAGGTTGCTGTGGTGTCCATGAGTGAGTGCTCACCCCGGCCGCAGCCTGGACCCCGCGTGACAGTACTGAGAGGTGGGAAGCCGCAAGGCCTGGGGACTGCGCTCAGGGAACCAGCGTGCCTGCGTCCTGGGTGGGTATCTTGTAAAAAGGCACTCCAGCCCCTCATGTGCACTCTGTCCCACCTCCGCCTTCACCAGGTGATGCGTGTCGAAGGCCCTGGCTAGATAGACCCTCGGTCCTGGACTGCTCAGCCCCTGGAACTGTGAGAGGCCCCTGAGATCAAAACCTATTTTTGGTTTTTATTTTTCCGACACTTCGTTGTGAATGTGATGTTGGGGTTTGATCCAGCATCCTTGTGCATGCCAGGCAGTGCTCTACCCCTGAGCCACTGTTCCTGACCCCAAACCTCTGTTCGTATAAATCCCCTGGCCTGTGGAGCGCTGTCATAGCTGTGAAAATGGACTCAGACGGAGCACTAAGAACTCAACAGAGGCAATGTCACCATGAGGTGGGGCATGCAGAGTGGCTTCTACCCAGTCACATTTAGGGGACAAAGAAATAAAAGGCTAATTCAGAGATGTAAGTGGTCATGTGGTCAGCACTGGGAAGAGGAGAAATCAGCATTCTGTCCACCGAGGCACCTGGCTCCCTATGCTGCTCTGGCAGAGGTCCTCAAGAAACTGGCCACGTTCTTAGGAAAAGCAGTGCTCCCACCCTTTGGGCACTGTCCCTGCAGTGGGGAGACTGTCTGGAGACACATTGCCTCGTGCCACTCTGTGCAGGACCTGTGGCCAGTGGTGAGGCTGAAAAGGGAGAAGGCGGCCCGTGGGCTGCCCCTGACTGGTGGCCGTCCTTGTCCTGGTCTCTCCCACCTCTTCTTGCACAGCAGAGACCATGGTTACCTGTCAACCTGGAGACACAGGTGTCCTGGGGCTACAGTTTTGCCACTGGAACTGGCTTCAAGCAGACCCTGCTCTGCTGCAGTAAACACCCAGGAGGGAAAGTACTCGAGGTGACTACAGTGCCTGTCCTGCCACAGGGAAGAGGGAGCCCAAGCCAATGCCCAGCTGAGGAGGCCATGGTGCCCCAGGCCAGCAGAAGCAAGGGACAAGGTGTCACACAGTCCTGATGCAGGCAGGAGCCAGATCTGTGTCTCTCCCACAGAAAGCTCAGGGCATGGTGTGGCCCTGTCACTGGAGTGGCCACTGCCATTGGGGGGCACTGGCAGTAGACTCACTGCATTTGCAGGGATCCCCAGATACAGAGCAACACCAATGCTCTGCTCATAGCTTGCTGGTCCCAGAATCCCTTGTGGCACTCTGAGCCCAGAGTGCAGTGGGTTGGAGCCTTCTGCTCCCTGCAGTATCTTCTTCCTCCTGCCAGCCTCTCTGTAGGTGATGTAGCACTCTCCGCAGCCAGGCAGCCTTGCCACACCAGTGTGTGGGCCCAGCATTTCTTCCCCCTCCTCCTGGTGAGTCCTGTCCTGCCTGTTTGCTGCTGCACAATCTGTCCTGCCATTGGTCCTGCCTCCACCACCCCTGACGTTGTCGAAGGCAGTGGGCACTCAGCACCCAGACGTGCAGGAGAGGGTCTCTTCAACGTTCTGATATCCTTGTTTCCGCCAAACCCTGTGTGAATTAGACCACCTTTACACTGGTGTTTGTCAAAATGGCTCTTCTTTAGAGTTCTAAAGGCTCCGTGTCCAGCTGCCAGGGGTACACAGGGTCAGTGGGACAATGATCCAAATGAAGAGGCCACAGAAGAAAAATAGATGTAAGTTCCCCGTCTTTCCCCAGGGTGGCACTGGGCAGGGTCAGATGAGGTGCAGATGGGACCAGCTATGCTCATGAACTTGGGACCCAAGAGCTGCTGTCTTATCACAAACTCAGGTGAGGGCGGTTGCTGCGCCAAGGGGAGGGGTGGAGGAAGGAGTCCGAGGCCCCTCCAGGGGCTGAGGACACATCTGTGAAGAGGCAGCCTGACGAGGGCTCTGAGCGCAGGACTGGGGCCACTTCTGCCCTGCCAGGAGACTAGGAGGTCTTTGACTTCTTTATAAGAAGTCAAGAGACCTGCTGTTGTGTGTCTGGTAACACAGAAGGTAGAGTGCAGATGCAGAGCTGCATTCCTGAGTCACATTTGTTTTCATAAGTCAGAAAGTTCCAGAAGGTGCTGCGTGTGAAGAAGGGAAAACTGGTGTTCATGCTGCATGAAGTGCACACAGCTGGTCTGATGTACAGGTGGAAAGAGCTCCGTGGCAATGCTGGAGGGCTGCTCCCTTCTGGCCCAAGGTCTGCGGAAGAGCTGCCAGGCAGACACCCAGCCTTGCGCCCTGGGGGCACCTCGGGCAGCCCAGCCTTCTGCTCCTGCAGCCCAGCCTTGCGCTCCTGTGGGCATCTCAGGCAGCCCAGCTTGCACATATGGGGGCACCTCCTGCAGCCCAGCCTTCCTGCAGTCACTGCACATCCCAACATTCTCACTAGCATCTTCGGACTGTTAGCCTGCTGTGCTCCAAATCCTGAGCTGGGATGTTGTGGACCTGCCAGACTTGGCTCCTGTAGCTGTTATTGGAATAACGTATGTTATTGCATAGTGTGGATAATAGACTTCAAAATGCAATGTACAGTGGTAGTAGCAGACAATTAGGGGGGCCACACACTTTGGCTCTGCACCCCCAAC
>PVKS010005036.1:0-88134 GCA_004027875.1 Aplodontia rufa
TGTACAGGTTCACGGCCGCATTATTTATATGAGCCAAAAGTAGAAACAAACCAAGTGTCATTCAACTAATGAAATGATGAACAGGGGCTGGAGTGGTGGCTTGGCGGTTACGGTGCTTGCCTGGCATGAACGAGGATGCGGGTTCAAACCCCAGCACCACGTACACGATGAAGTGTCAGAGCAATGAAAGCCACATGAAAAACTAAATAAAATAAAATAAATAAAAATGATTCTCTCACTGTCCCTCTCTCTTAAAAAAAAAAAGAAATGATATACAAAATGTGACCTATTCCCTACAACAGAACATTATTTGACCATAAACATGGATGAAGAGTTAGTACATGCTTCAACTAATGAATTCATGCTACAGCATTGAAGAATCTTGAAAACATTAGGCTAAGTGAAAGAAGCCAGTCACAAGATTGCATGTTGTACAATGCCATTGATATGAAATGTCCAGAAGAAGCAAATCTATAGAGACCGAGAACAGATTAGTGATTGCCTAGGGCTGGATGCAGTAGAGAGAATGCGGAGGTAACAGCTAGAGGATCCAAGGTTTCTTCTTGGGTTGATGAACATGTTCTAAAATTGATTATGGCAATGGTTGCACAAATCTGCAAATACACTAAAACAACTGAACTGTATGCTTCATTTATTTATTGAGAGTGAGAAAGTCAACTTTTATTTCTGTTTTCATCTGGCTTTTGTTTTTTCGACACTTAATTGTGTATGCTGGAGTTCAAACTCAGGTCCTCACATTTGCCAGGTATGTGCTTTTTCCACTGAGCCCCTGAACTGTACACTTCACACATTGGTGAATTGTAAGATATGTGCATATATCTCAAAACAGCTGTTACCAAAAATTTTAAAAAAGGAATATTTGATTCTCACATTTATCTTAAAACAGCTTTACTCTTTGGTCACTCATTGGTACTTACTTACATAATATTATTGCATAAACTTAGGAAGTAAGAGGATAATATCTAGAGGAAGGCAATGTCTCTTTGCTTAAAAAATAAAACAAATGTCAATTAAGAAAGACGACAGAGGGGGCTGGAGCAGTGCCTTAGCAGTTATGGAGCTTGCCTGGCATGCATAAGGCCACAGGTTCAAACCCCAGCACCATGTACACAACGAAGTGTCAGAGCAATAAAAGTCACATGAAACCCAAATTTAAAAAAGTTGATTTTCTCTTTCTCTCTCTCACTGTCCCTCTCTCTTAAAAAAAAAAAGAAAGAAAGAAAGAAAAGAGAGAGAGGGTTACTTAACATAGCTGTCCCTGCGATGTAGCTTTGTCACATAGGTTGGATCTAAATCTTATGAAGTCTTTACAGTCAACTGCAATGTATAGGAAATGCCTGGGACAAATAACAAGTTAAAAGTGAAACCGCAAGGAAGCCAAGAGGTAAATCCAGAATGTCAGTCTTCCTACAGGAACCCTAGAATGATTTTCCATTAGTCGAAGGCACGAGGTAAAAAAATAAAATAAAATAAAAAAGAACAAGGGACTGTTATAAGTTAAATCAGGTTTAAAATCATGACAATCAAATTTAAAACATGGTCCTTGAATCCTAGTTTGAACAAGCTCACTATAAAGACACGGAGACACTGAAACAGGCAAGTTTTGAATATGTATTCAGTGGTGACACCAGGACTTACTGTTGAATGGTGTTCAGTGTGATAATGGCATCCTGGGAGGTAAGAAAGCATTCGTATTTAAGAGAGAAAGGATGTAGGAATAAAGGATGTGACATTGAGGATTTGCTCAAAAATAATTTGGGAAAAGTAAAAGAAAAGATGTAACAAGTGTGAGTCACTGGTGAGTCAGAGTGAAGGGTGTGAGGGTACATGGTACTACTCTCTCCACTTTTGAATATGTTTTAAAAGTCTCATCAAATAAATAAAAAGCTAGGGGATAATTCTGGTTTAAGAATATATGCATATCATATTATTACTTTAAATGCATTTTTGATTGTACAATAACTCAATTCCTTAATAAAAATACATATATATATATAATATATATATATTATATATATATATATATAATAAAAAGAAAAATCCAAGGACCCAGTCAATCTCAGCATAGTTCCTTGGTTCTCAATCCTCAGCAAGCATCAGAGTCACCTGCAAGACTACAGGGAAGTGGCCTTCTCCCCTCTCTAGAGTTTCTAGTTCAGCAAGCCTGGGAGGGAGCCTGAGAATTTGCATTTCTAAGGAGTTTCCAGTTGCTGCTACCCTGGGGACTCCACCTTGAGAATCAGCAGCAGTATTTTGTAAGCACATTACCTTGTTCCACATGCTCAATGACCCTGAGGGCTTTCCTGGCTGCCCACCCTCCCATGGAGACATGGTCCTCTGTGGCAGCGCTGGTTGAGAGTGAGTCCACAGATGAGGGGTGGCACAGAGCTTTGTTCTCAGAAACTGCAAGAGACCAGTGCAAGTTAGAAAGTGCTCCTAAGAGCATAAATTGCCTAATTGACATGGGCTTCCTCAAAGTCTTCATAGCATGAAAGATCATCTCCTGGAGCCCTTGGCCATGACCCAAGCACCAGCTGGTACAAAATGGCTTTGGGAAAAGGAAGCAAGTCATTTTTTTCACAAAAGTGAGAAAGGACTCTAAAGTTCTAGTGAGCTCTGAGATAAGGCAGGGATGAAGAAGTTGGAAGCCTCATTTTACAAGGCCAAATTGAAACACTGGAAGGATTTAGTATGCCCCAGAGACTTGGAGAAAAAGACATGATGATCATGTTCAATTACAGGAGAAAAAATTGACTGCTTGTGTAGGAGAAGCAACAAGATTAGAATCAGGTGTGGTGCCTGAGGGCTGAGGTTGGACCTTAGGTCTTGGGCAAGATTTAACTCTTCAGAATGCTCAGCATGACATAAGTGAACATTTTGGTTTTAAGCAAGGGCTTGATGGTGGCCAGAGATATCTCTGGGAGGTGAAGGAATCTTCCATTGGGACTTTTCAAACTTGACTTTACTAGTGAAGTCTCAGGAATCTTATTATAATGCAGAGACTGAGTTTGGGGTAGGGCCTGAGATCCCAGGGTTCTAAGAAGCTCCCCAAAGTACACATTAAGCAACAGGGACCTAGTTTAAGGGTTTCAAAAGGGCAGTGTCCTCACCAAGAGCTGCAGCTGTGCAGTGGGCTATCATGAAGCCAGAGTTCAGGCCACCTTCAGCCACCAGGAAGGCTGGCAGTTCACTGAGGGAGGGGTTGCAGAGCCTTTCGATTCTTCTTTCACTAATTGCAGCAAGTTCATGGACACCAATGGCCAAGTAGTCGAGGGCCTGAAAGAATGTTGCAGCTCAGTTGGCCTAGATCAGAATACGCATTTGGGATCAGGAGCCAGGGGACGAGAGGAGGGAGGTAGAGGGAGGTGGGGAGAGGATATTGAACAAATTGTATTGCTGAATTGTGTGCATTTAGGAATATGTAACAACTAATCCCAACACTATGTAAAACTATAATGCACTAATAAAAATAAATTTTATAAAGCTTACTTTGGCTGGGTATTCACCATGGAAATTTCCTCCGGAAATTGTCTCTCCCCGACTGGCAAAGACCATCTTTGAAAACAGGTTAAGGTTGAACAGAGCAGATTGAACACATCAAATCTAACTCCGGCTCTATCTGCTGATTTTTAACATTGAAGCAGTATTCCTTGAAGGGATGTGGGGTAAAGGGGAGAAGACTGTTTTCCTGAAGGCACGTTGACATAAAGGAGCACCCAAAATATATATACATGGTTTAAATTGTGTATACTCTTTGGGGGCCACAGAAACATGGAGTATGCATTGTGTTTTCTCCTGAGTCAGAGATTCACAAGCACCATAACATGCTAATCTGGTGATTAGTACTTGAACTCAAAAAGTGCAGCAGCTGAAACTGAGAATAGAGACCCGGATGCCTGTTTGAGAGCAAATTCTGTTTCTTCCATGGGTACAGTGAGCTTGTGCTCCATGGAAGAATCTGTTGAATGGAAGACTAAACTGATGAGCAACCATCAAAATGTCTAGAGCAATCAATGCTGGAAAAAAAATGTCAAACTCTATTCAATAATCCTGTGCCAGTGTTCAACAACGGAGGGCAGCCAACAGGTCCTCTCAAATTCATTTAAATAAGAGGCAATTTTGGACTTAGTGAACATTATTACTCTCAGAGATAATTCCAACCTTTCATGTAGTTCAATTAAACCACCAGGCACCCAGGCAAAGACAGAGCCTCCTTCCTGGTTCCAAAGAACTCATTTTCACCTACTAGACTCAAGAATGTGATTGGCCCTTGTACCCAGGGATTCTGCATCTGCAGATGTGATCAAACTTGAATTAGAAATATTTGGAGGCTGAGGATGTAGCTCAGTGGCACCAAACCCTGGGTTCAATTGTCAAATTGTCAGTACTGGCGGGGGAAGAAATAAATTTTGCCCATGCTGAACATGTATATACTTTTTTCTCTTTTCTTGTCATATTACCTAAATAGTATAGTCTAACAACTATTCACATTATATTAGGGATTATAATTAATCTAGAGACAATTTAAAGGATCTGCACAGGTGATCTGCAAATAGTACACCAAAATATAAAAAGAACTTGAGCATCCGCAGATTTTGGTATCTACACAGAAGTCCTACAACCAATCCCCCACAGAAATTGAGGGACAGCTATTCACTCCTAATCAACTGGGAACTTAACCATTTGTGAGAAAGGTTCTGACTTTCAAAGAGTTGGCAATGCATGCGTTACATTAAATTAGTCAAACTTGGAGTGATTCTTTCTGTGCATTTGACTGGGAACTGATTAGGTCTGGCTCCTGCTCTTCTCCATGAACCTGCCCTTGGGTCTTCCCTCCGTTCTCTCAGTCCTCAGAGTCACTGATCGCTGCACTCATTGGGAACTTAATCAAGTTCTACTGACCTTTAGTTATTGCAAATTTGTTGTTGGCTATTAGATTATAGCAATTAGACGTCAACATCCCTAATGTATAGCTCTATGTAACAGGTGCTCTATATTTGCAATAGAAAATTGAGGAAAATATTCTTTTCAGTAGCACCAGTATTTCAGGAGAACTCCCAATTTTTAGCCTATAGAAAATTCATAATTAAATTTTCATTGAGAAAATCAAATATCCCCCCAACATCCAGTAATTCAAAGGTAATTTTTCTTTCTTTTGTTTTTTTTAACTCTGTACAATACCCTTTAAGGTCTAAATTATGTAAGAGAATAGCAACCTCTCCCCTACCAAGCAAGAATGGACACATGAGATAAGACTCAGTAGAATTCACAGAAACTCCTACTCCACTTGGTGACTGGGGGAGGGGGAATGGAGGCGACTTGAGAGGTCTACAATCCTGAGGATTATTTAGTGTGGGTTTGAATTATGCAGGTACAGTGTGAACATGGGCTGACCCAGGCTCTGAACTGCTTTCAGAGTGCACACTCAGCATTTTATCCAGCATTAAGTACAAAGGCAGACATGGAATGGGAAAAATAGATTCCTACGGGGTTTGGCGGTCTTCAAAGGCAGTGTTGTCTCCAGGCAGGCTGCACCCCCACCCAATGATCACCTCATATTCTGGGGAAAGAAGCCATCAGAACTCTCCACAGCAAGGACCAGATGGCTCTGAGATGAGGAACCCCACTGAGGAGAGAAGAGCTCCATCCGGGAGGAATGGGAGCAATTTTACTATTCTTTGTACAATTACGGAGGCACTACTTGAGTAAAGTCCACACCAGCAATAAAGACTGGTACAGAGAAAGCCATAACTCTTTGATAATCTTTTGGTAAATGTGAGAACGCTGCCTTCTGTTTAACACATCAGTGGAACCAGTGAGGTCTACAAAAACGTAGGCCACTTGATGCTCACCTGGCCTCTGCAATTATCTGTGACATGGTCTCCATCTCTCTGCCAATGACCTCACCAGTAGGTTGTAGGACAAACATCTTTGTGAAACATCTCAGATAATGCTGGAAATACCTTTCTTAAGCTCTATCAGGTCTGTTTTGACAACACAACATGCTAGACTTGACGCCTGAGATTAGGTTCATAGGTTTGTTTCTGCCTCTTACCACCTCTGACCTGGACAAAGTCCCTGAACCTCTGAGCCTCATGGACCTATGACATAAAATAACAGAACTGAGATTCTCTGCAGAATGACTGCTTAAGCAACTCCTAAATTACCTGGGGCTGGAGTGGTGGCTTGTGGCGGGGGCAGATTACGGCACTTGCCTGGCATGTGCAAGTGCGTGGGTTCAAACTCCAGCACCACGTACACAATGAAGTCTCAGAGCAATGAAAGCCACATAAAAAACTAAATAAAAATTATTTCTCTCTTTCTCTCTGTTTCTCTCTCTCTCACTGTCCCTCTCTCTTTAAAAAAAAATCCTAAATTACCAGCTGGCATTCTATAATCGCAGATTAACAGTCATTCAAAAGATACGGGATTATCTGTTGCGCTGTTCAGTTCCGTGGTGATGATATCCTTCACAAACGCTATTGTGTCATTCACCACACCATGGACCTGAAATGCAATCAAAATGAGACATATGACCAATTAACTCCAGGAAGGATGCCAGTATTCTTCTAAGATAACATCTTCAGTCTTTCCACAGAAATTGCTTTGCAGTTACAAACATGAACATTGCCTCGGTTCCTTTAGAATAGGAAAGTAGCATTGATAAAACTTCTGAGTTCTCATTGGAACAAATTAGAATAAATTCATTATAAGGTGAATTTACATTAGAAAAATCCATCCAAAATAGGAGGATGTAAGAGGAAGGATGCCAACTCTAGACAGAGAATTTCACTTCCAGGTAGGACATGATGGGCATGGGCAAGCTACTCAAGTTTAAAGTTGAAGCAGAAAGAGAAAACAGATGGTGAAACTTCTTACAGTGTGTGAGAAGTAAATAAGATAATGCAGGCAAACTCTTAGACATGACCCACAGAGACCATTCAGATGATGACTTCTGTCCAAGGAGGTGAAGTTCATGAAGCATGAAGGCATCCACATTGAAAGACGCTCACAAGTAAGGCAGCCACCCTGCACCAAGTGAGGATGGCCATGATGCCATCATAGCTTCTGCCAGAAGTCAAGAAAGTAAAGATCTAGCTGAGCGACCTTGAGCGAGGTTCTTCACTCTGTTCCTCAGTTCCCTAGTGCAGAGTGGGAAAAGTACCCATCTCATAGAAAAATTAAATGAATTAACACATGGAAGACTCTGATCATGGTGGCTGTCACATAATTAGCTGCCATTCTTAGACTATCAGAAGGCCCTGCAGCCAAGATTCATTCTTACAGTATAATTATTTGGTAATTCTTTCCTGTAAACCTTCTGCTCCATTTATTAAGCTAACCAGAATAGGACTTGTTGACTATAAGGAAATGAGGGTATTTACCCAGGGAGGATTCTGTAGTAATACTCTAGACTGGAACTTGGCACAAACTGACATTATTTCTTGAAATGTGCGTTAATCTTGCAATCAATTCATGTGAGTTGACTCATCTACAAAACAGGACGCCTAATGCCAACGCAGCTCATCTGCATATTTTAAATTTAAAGACTCACAGATTAATTTATGGTTATTTATATTTGATTATAAGATGCAGATAAGGTATACTGATGGACAAGCACTTAAAGTTTGAAAGATAAAATGAGGCTTTATTATGAACATCCTTGACCAACTGGTTCAAGATTTACCTAACAGGGTCAAGCAATAGAACTCCTTTATCTCTATTAAGCTATTGCTCTAAATCAGCAAAATAAGTTGTCTACTGGACTCTGAAAGGAGGTTAAGCAAAGAAATTCAAAAGTAACCAGATTAGCACAGAGACAAAAGAGTTTTTAACACTCTCTTTTCTAGAGAGATGAAGGTATGATACACATAATTTTTCATACAGGCAGTAAAGAAATTTGGATTATAATTGGCCACAACATGGTTTTCTTAGAACTCTTTTTCCATTTGGTCCACTGAATTTGGGGAAAGAAAAGAAATGTGGCTGACTGCCTTGATTTTTGTCTCACCTGTGGACAGCAGCGCAGTGTGTACGCATCCTGAACGCGGTCACAGAACCTGTGGCTCTCTGTGGAAGAGGTGGAGGGAGAAGACCAGGAACTTGTTATCAATTCTTCCCACAGAATGTACAACCAAATAAGCTCACTCACATAAACATGCCCAGACCTGCTATTTCTGAAGGGTGGTGATCTGAGTCCAACAGTGACCGAAACCGAAAAGCCACTTCGATTTGCCCACGGTGAGGGCGGAGAGCATGAATGTCTAGAATCGAGGAAGAAGAAAAGATCTGAGCAGTTCTGGTATTAGTGTGAACTCCTATCGATGGCTCAGGACCATCCAAAGTGCCATGGCCCTCAAACATCCAGGAAGTCCTTCCCTACCACTCAAAATTAGAAACCTGGGGCTGGAGCAGTGGCTGGGCGGTTATGGCGCTTGCCCAGCATGTGCAAGTACATGGGTTCGAACCCCAGCACCATGTACACAACTAAGTGTCAGAGCAATGAAAGCCACGTGAAAAACTCAATAAAAATTGATTCTATCTGTCTTTCTCTCTCACTGTCTTTCTTTCTTAAAAAAAAATTAGAAACCCAATTTCAAAAGCAAAAATTTTCCCTATTGACTTTATTCTTTTCTACTTTAAATAGTAGATAGAGTACAGGCTATGTGTTGAACCCACTAAGAACTGAACTCAAGATACTCAGAAGAATCAGGCTAAGGCTAGCAGGGAGCTAATTTCACTAAGTCATATTTAGACAGTTTTCGAACCTACTTCTTTAAAATTCTCTACTTTCTCAATAAGCTACTCCTATAACTATTTTCTCTCCCAATTTTCTAACCAAGGCCAATCTAGTTTTACAGTCCCACAAAGATTCCTCAAACACCTAGTTTGACACTGTGAGATCTGGGACAGGTCACTTCACCCCCAAGGTCAGCGTCTGCGAACGCGGTCATTGCAAGGATCAAGTGCTGCAACAGTTCTGGTTGTGCCGTGGCATCTGGGTTTTCCCTTCCTTATGCACCAGCCCTCCAGCATCCCATGCCTAAAGCCCCCAACCCACTTGCCCACCAGCTCTGGTGAATGAACACAACTCAATGGAAGAACCCACTGACCGGTGTCGAAGGCTTTGGTGGTCCCCTTCAGCACCTCCAGGGTCAGGGCGGCCACGATGTCTGCCTGCCTGGCAATGGCACTGGCTCTCTCAACGGCCTCACAGCCCAGGGAGGTGATCATCTGTGTCCCATTGATGAGTGCCAGGCCCTTTGGGGAAGAGAGAAAAGTTTCCTAGTAAATCTATTATAATGAACCTAAATAAAAGTGGGTTTCCTATCTTTTGCTTTAGGAAGAGAAATATTAGCCAGGCAGCTGAACTGTTTGTCCATGTTTCTAAAGTGCAGGGCAGTAATGCTGATCTAAGCCATCACAGAATGTGTGCCATCGTGCATGAAATTTTTCGTACCAATCTGGCAAATGGAATACGTGCTGAGTGCATGGCTGAAGGCACCCATGAAACACTGGAGTGTAAACAGCACTTTCAGTCTTTAGGTATTGTGCCACATTTCTCTAGTTTGACACCACAATAGAAGAGATGTCCTAAAACAATTCTGGTCCAAGCCTTTTGGCTTAGAGCATCCCAAAGGACCTGGGCTGAGAGCATCTCTTAGGAGTCCTTAGAGAACTAGATTTGAAGTTTAAGTTCTTAAGAGAACACCCCAATATTTGTGGCATAAAGATTCCTAAATGCGCATGGAAGGGCCCTTCCTTCGGTGAGCAGCTTTCGACAAGCATGAGTCACATTTGTTTTAAGAAACTAGAGAGATGGATGGTACACTGAAGACAGTGCTTACATAAAGACTTGTAATACAAATTTCCCATGAATCTTATTACCTCTTTTGGTTTCAGAACAACTGGTTTCAATCCGTGAGCTTCCAGGACCTATAGATTGATTCAAAGTATGGAAATGGTTATCAGATGGAATACCTGCCCATTTCCGATTTCATATGGAATCCAATGAAAGGTCTTGAAGGACAAAGGCCCATCTTAAAAAGAGTAGACATGCATAATTGGTTCTGCTCATTTCTCTGGTCTAGCCTCTAGTTGAAGACAGACTTATGTTTCAAATAATTTTATGCTTAAATCAGGGACTCTATTGTCTACAGAATCAATTTTGATTTATAGGTTCTTTGTGTTCATTTTATAGCTTGTGACTCACTTTTATTATTGCTGGCTTCAGACATACCTGCCACAAGCCTGGGTGGGTCCTGTCTGTCCCTGCCTCCAGAGCTTGACCTGAAACATCTTCTGCCCTTATTTCTGCTTCCTGTAAACCCTGGCAGCAATTCAGTGCAAGGCTTGGGTGGTAAATGTGTATGCACCCATGAAGAGGGGACTATGGAATCCCCTGTACCAGATAGAGACAGAATCCTGGAGGAAAGAGGAAGAACAGTCTTCCCTCGAAATAAAAGAATAAAAGAGCATCACTAAGTGAGGTCACTCTAGGGAAGAAGGAAGGGGAAGTTTAGTAGGAGAAAGACAGAGCCAGTACCACCTAATTAAGTCCATTTCACAGGAAGATTTGAATACTTATCACATGCCAGGTTCTCCTTTCCAGGTTAGGCTGGGGCTGAGGGTAGAAAAATGGAGACAGACAAGCTTAGGGGCAATTGAGTAATGGTATGTGGAGTGCTTGGGGATGTAGGAAGCATATGGTGTGCAGTGGAGCATAGATAGTCAATGAGCTGCTCAGAAGCATGGAGATGGGCACTGGGGACTTGAGGGGTGGGGAAAGGACCAGAGGAGCAGAGAGAGAAGCTTCCTAGAGGACTTTTGAGAAGGAGAATTAGGAGTGAGGCAGGCGGGGAGGAGAGCAACGTGTTTGTGCCAGGCTGTGTGCCCAGCACACTCCAGAGGCAAGCAGCCTCCAGTATCTGTAACGGAGTACCCTGGAGAGGAGGGCTTGGGGGACCAACAAGACCCGTGAAGCCATGTTAAGTCTAGGTTTTATTCAAAGGACAATGGGAAATGTTACAATTTTTAACCAAAACGTGCTTGGATTTGCTATTTGGAAAAGTCAGGCTGACTGTGGCGTGAAGGTGGCCAGGGAAGCACTGTCCATCATCAAGAAGAGGCTGAATGCCAGAAAGGTGACCTGCAACATGTACCCTCACATGAGAGGGGTACATGTTCCTCCTCCTTGACCCTCTGTCTCTCTCTTACTGTTAGGGAACCTACCAGCAACTGATAAGAGATGACACTTAAAATGACACTTTGGGCCGCTGTGCTGATGGAATTTGTTGATGGATAAAAAAAAAAACTGAGACTTTATTGAAAGCACACCTTTCTGATTAGCCACCAGGGAGGGAGTTTGAGGGAGACCCCATAGTAAGTGCCATGACCCACTGCCCTGCATTAGTGAAACCTGTTCCTAATACACCGGGGACAGCATGTGACCTCCCTGAAGGGCACCAGAAGTGTGTGGGTACAAAATAAATTTCCAGTTAACACTGAGAGCTCTCTATCTTTTCATCAAGGTGATCCCCCAATGCAGGAGGCTGACAGTTTGGTATGGAAGCTAGTAGCCTCGACTAGTCTGACTTCTAAGCTTGAGCTGTCTCATCTATAACATAAGGATAGCAGTGACTCCCTCAGTGGACTATTGTAAGGATTAAGTGACAGAAAGCACTCAAGAACACCCAACGTCCAGCCCAGAGAAGTCTCTGTAGCTGGAGGTTGTTACAAAAGTCTTACATATTTAGCATCAGCCCAGCCACTCTTTGGAGACCACATCTTCCCTTCTCCGATTAGCCCAAGAGCAAGGTGAGAGAGCGGGGCGAGATCTCCACTAGCACCCACAGTGCCTTTCTCTGGAACGTAGGGAAGGCAGGAGGCTGCAAGAGAGGTGGTCACTGTTGGCTTCAAGGGTATGCCCTTTACTCTGGTTATTCTGGCCTTGCCAGTGAAGACCACCCCCAACCCCAGGCTGAGTCTGGCATCACCTTATGGAATAAATACTTGGGAAAAGTCAAGCCTTCCAGCACAGCCTTCAACTGAGCTAAAGGTTCTGTGTGGTCCCAAATTTAAGGGGAGGCTTAAGGGATTCATTCTAATCTTCAAGATGCCAAGTGCTGAATGAAGGGTGCCATAGGATGGGTTGAAGTTCACAGGAATAACCACCACCCCTTCTGCTCCCCTACCCCCATCCAGCCCTGCTCCTTTTTGTCTTCTTGCACCCAGCAAGCCCACCCTGTGAGACATGCCCCGACTCCAGGGAACGTTGGTCTGGGGATTCATCACCTTACCATTAAATACTTCAATAACTTGTGTGAGGGTCTCCAGGGAAATGCCACTGTATCCTTTGGCTAAGACATTGATCCTTAAAGCCAAGAGCATCCGACACCTCTCAGGACTGAGCGGTTTCCCAACACCTACAAAACAGAATTGACATTTTCTTCAAGAAAACTGAACCCTTTCTACTTCTTAGCTGCCTCCATCCCTGTCTCTTACTGCTTTCTGCAGCTGGTTGGTTAGCTCTCTCTGAGCCTGTCTTGCTTCTGAACACCTCCTCTTCCAGACAAAGGTAAAGTCCCAGATTTCCCTTCTCAGTGCCCCTCTGTGGAATGCCTTAGGGAACCCCACCCTTCCCCAAACCTTTTGAGTCATGTCACCCAGGAGCACACACAGTGTCCAGACTCCTGAGCCCAAGCTCTCCCACAGTCTGATGAGCATGGAACCTCCTAACTGATCCCCAGAGTTCCTGCCTTCATCTCCTGTCTTGAAAGCACCACTGTCTCCCAAGGATGGGACCTGTGACTCTCAACCCCATCCCTCTACTTGGCTCAGTCCTTTTTCTGAGGTTGAGCCTAAAGGCCATCTGATCGGATGCTGTTTCCCTTCCTCCACCCCTGCACCTACTCCTTGGAATGCACTTGGTGCACACTAACTGTTCGCAGCTATTACCAGATGACTCACGCTGTGTTACACTTTATTCAGGTAGCAAACAAGAACTTGGAGGCACCCGATGATTTGGATAATTTACCTGAAGAATGGGAACGAACTAAGTTGACTTGAAGCTCCCTGGAAGAGAAAGGTAAAAACTCTCTTAGCTCTAGGTGAAAACCTGCCCCCACTTAGGAAGAGGAAGGGGAGATAGTTACATCCTTGGAAGGGCAGCCAGATGCAGTGAAAGAAGCCAGCCAGCCTGTGTTTTTGCTACTGATTCATGTGTGAGTTAACCCAAGCCTCACCCTGCTCATCTGTAAATCTGGGGGCAAATGTCAGTGAGTTCTCTTGGTGAAAACCATTGCAAAGATAGGGGTGATTGGAAAATGAATGCATGTATGTTTCAAACTTACTGTAGCTTACTGACAGGAATTACAGTTCTGGCAAATTTCCCAAAACCTGTAGTAATGCCGTAAACAACTAGAATTAAAAAGAAATTATTCAATTAGATGCCAGATGTTTTCTTGACCATAAAGAGAATTATATGACATAAAGAGAAAAAGATACCTGTTTTCTCCTTTATGATTCTGTCTATGACTTCCCTGGATCTCTGCACCTTTTTTTCAGCAGTTGAAGTGAGCTAGGAAAATGTTGGTCAGAACTGAGCATGTTGAAGGTTTCCATGTCAAGATTTCCAGTGGAAATGAGGATGTCCTTCCCTTTCTCCCTCCATACCTTTATTTTGTAGTGTCCCTTTCCCAAGTTGACCAGGTCCTCTGTGGTCAGACTGTCCCCATCTAAGGCGATGTACTGAAAACAATGGAATCTCAGTGAGTATGAACAGCTTAACTGTTCTATCAAGAAGCCTCTGGCAGGATCGAACTTTGACACTCCAGCAGAGATTTTACCACTGCTGTGAAAAATTAATATTCTAATTTTAAAAAGCAGCCAGGCATGGTGACACATGCTATAATCCCAGAGCCTCAGGAGGCTGAGGCAGAAGGATCTGCAAGTTCAGAGCCAGTCTCAGCAATTTAGTGGGGCCCCTGAGTAGCTCAGAAAGACCTTGTCTCTTTAAAAACAAAAACAAACAAACAAAAAAAAGTGATAGGGATGTGGATCAGTGGTTAAGTGACACTGTTTCAATCTCTGGTACAAAAAAAAAAAAAAAAATCACAACACAGCTTGCTTAAGCAGGCTGGAGGCTTCTGGTGGTACATTCCTGTAATTCCAGCTCCTCCAGAGGCTACTCCAGAGACTGAGGCAGGAGGATCACCAGTTTGAGGCCAGCCTGGACCACTCAGCCAGATGCTGTTTCAAAACACGATGAAACGGGGTGGTGATGAAGCTCAGTGGTAGAGAGCTTGCATAGTATGTGGGAGGTCCCGGATTCAGTCCCCAGTACTGCAAAGGAGAAAGATGGAAAGAAAAAGAGTTGGTGGTGGGGTAGGGAAGGCTGGGCAAAGAGAGTTTGAAATGCCTTGCCAAGCTCCCTTTCCCTACTGCACAGGGCTCGGGAAAGTCCTGTCCTAATGGAGAGTATTTACTCAGAAATGTTGCCAGCCCACCTCCTCCTAAATGGGGGAACTTGATTTTCTGGACAAGGAAAGTGATTTGCAGCCTACCTTTTCAGGCTCCCGGTATTTGCTGTATCTGAAGCAAGGTAAAGGAAAAGATTGGGTAGTATGGAAAAGCCCCAGCCCCACCATGCCCAGAGTAACCTCCGGATCTGAGCACAGATCATGCAGGAAAGGATACAGGTAAACTCCTTCCGGCTGAGAGGGAATGAAGTCGGGGGACATTGCATCGCCTTCTATGACTGAAAGGACAGCAAGAGAGAGCTCTCAGGGCTCACAACTTACGCCATGTTTGGGCTGCTGCTAAACCAACAACATCAATTGCCGTGGAGTCTATAGAAACAGCTGCTTTAAAATAACTTCCAGTGCTTTCAAGTGGTCTTAGCAACTTTACACAGGACAGCACAGGCAGAGACGGAGGATGCAGGCATTTAAGTGGAAGTTCAGATCTCATTGCACCTCCATCCTAGCCCCCCACTGTGCTGATTTCTATTTTATTTTTTTGGCATATATTTTATTAAGAAATTTCGTTGTTGAACAATCAAAAATGCATAAAAGTAACAATATGATATGCATATATTCTTAAATCAGAATCAACCCCCAGATCCCTCCCTATTCTCCCTCTCCCCTCTCCTGCCTTCCCCTTCCCCCTCCTCCCCATACATATCTATGATTGCCTTAGATTGTGCTGCTACGCCTTTATTTTTATTTTATTTTATTTTATTTTATTTTTTTAAAGAGAGATGGATGGTGAGAGAGAGGGGGAGAGAGAGAGAGAGAATCAATTTTATTAGTTTTTCATATGATTTTCGTTGCTCAGACACCTCCTTGTGTATGTGGCACTGGGGTTCAAACCAGGGTCCTCGTGCATGGCAGGCAAGTGCAGAAACCCCTGAGCCAAGGCTCCAGCCTTTTTCTTTTTTTAATTTTTTAGTTGCTGTGCCTTTCAATCCCAACTTCTGATGCCTCTGAGCTCCTGGGGTCTGGTCCGCCCTGATGAGTTCTATCCAAGGGGAAAGGAACCTTGGAAATGATTTGGTAACTGCAAAGGGATTCAGACCTGCAGTCTTGGGTTCAAACTTGGACTTTGTCCCTTACCAGTTGTCTGATTTACTGGCTGTTCAGGTGGACAGGAAACTGCCCTCTCTCACAGGCCTGGGTGAGAACTGGATCCCCCAGGCACGCAGGTTTCTGCCTGGAGCGATCTCTCTCTAAGTGCCCGTTACCATTTTCCCTGGAATGGGGGCGCCCACGGAGCCCCCTTCCAGGCCTGTTGAGTGCAAAGTCCAGTTTGCCCCCGGCTTCCTGCGGCCACTCACCCACTTCCACAAACTCATTGTCCTCCAGGGCCACCTCCAGCAGGTCCTCGTTGTCCAGCAGGCCCAGACCCTTGCACCGGCGCACGAGGAAGCGCACAGCGTCCACCGAGGCGAAGCCCCCGTTGTCCGGCTTGTTCTTCATGTAGCGCCGCACGGCCTCCCGGCCCAGCCAGCCCACCGTGAGCTGGGCGTCCCCGCAGGGCACCGCCAGCCACTCCCCGCGCACGTGGACCGTGTACCTGGGCATTGCTCCGTCCTACAACCTGGCGAGGCCACTGCGACACGCGCTGCTTCTTCCCCAGAGTCTCTGGAGCGAGAGTTTTTATTGGCAGGGACTGCCGGGGTGTGGCTGGCTGGGAGCAGCAGGATGGACTTTCGGAACACACCCCTTCCCTCTCTTCACTCATGCATGAGCTGGATAAATATTTATTGAGGGCCCCCGGTGTCCCTTTGCTTTTTGAAACCAAGCTAGGGGCAGGAAAAGGGGATGTAGGTGGCTGAGACCCTGTCCATCTGCCCTCCAGCCCTGTGGGCAGAAAGGCCAGAGTCTCTCACTCCAAGGGTTTTGGCTCCCTTTGCCACCTTCTACTCCTTCCCTCTGGTCAGGGGTCCCAATTTCTCCTTTCCCCCTTGTTTGTCTGCGTTCTCCACTGAGGGAAGCTTACAAACACCATGTTCCTGTCTTTATCTGGAATTACTCAACAGCAAAATGCTTCCCACTGGCCAATTGTTACACCTGGGAGTGTGGCAATCTTCATTCATGTGTTTGTTCCACAAACACACATTGAGCAACTACTTCTTGCCACTGGTTAAGTTCCTCTTGCTGCACAAAGGAAGACTGCGAAGGTCACAGATAATTTTCACAAGTAAAGGTCATCATCTGGACAAAGGAACCGCTGTGGCTTGGAGGTCCATGAGTTACTATTAGGCTGGAGCAGTGAGGAATTATCCTGTCTCCTTTTCAAAGGCAAAGAGACTAACTTCCCACTGCAGTAATTTGCAATATCTACCTAGGATCAAATCCTATTTCTGGATATACTAGCTATTTAACTTCCAGGAAAGCTACTTGAGTCCTCTGGGCTCAACTTTCTCACAGTACACTGGTGATAATGAGGGCACCTCTCTCAAAGGACTTCTGGAAGGACGAAGCAGTTCATGTACGTAAAGCCTGCAGGACACCACTTGGGTGCTGGAAATGCTATAGAAGTGTTTGTGACTACTGTCGTTTGGACGTGCTCATAACTTGGACGCTTCGTCAATGTTCTTTAGTCTCAGAAGCTGGATATCTCTAATTTGATCAAATTTCTTCACCACTGTAAGTGCTCCCTGCTCCTAATTCATTACCATTAGGATTAAGAAATTCCGATAGTATGAAGAAGGAATTAAAGAAATGTGCACACTATTTGAACTAAGGAGCACTTCAGTAAAAAGCCAGTTAGTGGATTTTATTATTGCAACAGAAAAATTCTAAAAAGTGCGTTTCCACACAGATTACCCACACCAACAGCCACAGTCTCACTTTTGGACAACCTCCGGCAATGCAGGCTGTTCGCTTGTCATCAGCCACCCACATCCTCACCGTGCCCTGGAATTTGTCATCACCTGAATTTGACCCATGTACATCATCTTAAATTCCAGCAATCTCATCTTTTGACTCCATCTTTTAACTTTCCAATTCTCCTGACTCCCTAGTTTAATCATCTCTGACCTTGATCCTGACCTCTGGTTGGTCCTTCCTTCTCTTCACTCTCCCAGTTGGGCCAATCTTCTTAAACATTTCTAAGGTCCTTTGCAACCCTCAATCTAGGGCTACACTGGAGTGAAACCCATACACTGGGTCATCACAACAAACCGACACCTCTGTTCACCCAGGCAGAAGACTAAGCTACAGAAAGTCCTTGCTCGTGCAGATTTGTAGTACTGCCTCGCCCCCATTGAGTTTCCATTCACCCTAATTCTCAGAGGAAGGCCTTATCATCTACATCCCTGGGAAAACTGAGGTCCTCGGGTCTGAACTACCTTACCCTCTGCCAACCTCCATTCATTCGTTCATTCACACTTTCAGCAAATGTTTCTTAAACAACTATTAGATATCAAGCTCTATGGGAGGTATTGGGGATGAAATATACACTCTGCTCCCATGGCAGTTACTGTCTGGTAATGGATACAGATTTAGGAAGACTAACAAGATGTCCAACTACCCCCATGCTGGAAGAAAACCCAAACTCCTGGACACTCCAGCTGACAGTCTCAGCTGAGCTTAGCTTTTGAGAATTCCAAGATGACACCAGATCTCAAGTGATTTAAGCCACTTCCAGGTATTTCAGGACCCTAAACTCAGGCCCTGGACATTGCAGAGCCAACTTAATCCTGTTAATTCTTTCTCCAACACTTACCAACTTGATTTCCTTGGCTAGAAATGTCTTTTTTTTTTTTTTTTTAAGAGAGGGAGAGCGAGAGAGAGAGAGAGGGAGAGAGAGAGAGAGAGAGAATCAATTTTGTTTTTCATGTGGCTTTCTTTGCTCCAACACTTCATTGTGTATGTGGTGCTGGGGTTTGAACTCGTGTCCTTGCGCATGCCAGGCAAGCACCATAACTGCTGAGCCAGTGCTTCAGCCCCCAATATGTCTTTCCTGAAGTCTCAGTTCAGGCCTTTTCTTCTCCAGAGCAGCACTTCCCAAACTCTTGGCTGGGCTGCTTTAGCAGACCTCCCCGACCCCCCTTTTGCACAATACCCACTCTATGCATGCTAGGCAAGCGTGCTACCACTGAGCTACATCCCCAGCCAAGTTGCCCAGCCGGCAACTTGTAATTCCAGTAGCTGGAATTACAGTTGTGCACCACCATGCCCCTGGTTCCCCAACCCAACCTTTTCTTTAGCATCCTATTTATCTTTGTCCATCCGCTAACCTTGTATATCAGACCTGACCCACTCAACATCTGCTTGTTAGCTTCAGTCCATATGAACCAGACATGCCCAGGTAAACCTGTATGTAGGATAATTTTGTCTTTAGCGCCCTCTACCTTCTTTGTTGCACCTTTCATCCCGCCCTTCCAGCATCCCTTGTTCTTTCACTGACTTCAGAGATTACTGCAAAATTTATTAGCTTAGAGATAGTCCTATAAGCTTATATGGCAGAAGAAACCTTAAAAGGCATTATTAGGTACATGGATTTGTTCAAGTGTAGGCACTTAGAACATGATTATATACCAGGGACTTGAACTGAACTTTCTGCTCTGGTGTTCCTGGCAAAGAAACAGAATGACAAGTGACAACAGAGCCTTGAGGAACAGAATCACTGCGGTTTAGGTAAATGTCCCAAAGGACAGAACTATTAGGGCAAGTGGCAGCAAGCAGATGGCTCAGGATTCCAGGAATGGACACCTACCTCATCTTCTGGGTGTTCACCCCTCTGGGTGTTCACTTTTGTCTGGTGATGTCAAACCCCCATCCAGACAGTAGTACTCTTTACTTTGGCTGGGAGTGGGGGTGGACACAACCTGGGTCAGTCTCATCCCTGGGCATCTGGAATTGAGATGGTCTCTTAGTAGGAATCCTCTGCAACAGCAGAGCTGCGGGGCATCCTGACTGCACAATGTGGACCAGAGTAGCAATGGCTCTGCGGTCTCCCTCCGTGGAATCTGAACCTCTATCTTACATCAGTAAATAATCTTCCTCTTCCCTTGTTGACTGTCACTTGGGTTGCTGTTACCTACAATCAAAGAATCCTTACCAATACAGCTGTGAGTACTGTCATTTTTGTCTAACTGGCTTCAAGTTGGCTCGCCCTCAGGATGTGTGTCTATCTGCTACGTGTTCCGTGTAGGTGAAGATTGGCAGCTGGCTACTGAGATGAGGCACACTGGACGGGCTGTCAGGAGGCTACCTGAGAGAATGATGGAGGTGCTGATGTTTGGGGTGCCCTTCTGACCTCTGAAGAAAGGAGACCAGGACCAGTCCACTGAATTAGCCAGATGGAGCTGGGGCGGGGGAACAGGGGGCTCCCACTAGAGTTTACACATTTTGGTAAGTTATACTTGCTCACCAGGTGGGTGGTGAGCAAGTATAACTGAGTGTCCCTGTTTAAGATTATTTAAAAAGCAAGACCCTCATCCTGCTGAATTTCTGGTTTGCAGCAGATTCAAATTAAAGAACTTCAATAAAACACTAGGTATATAATGTGACATATTCTGTGGTAATATTTAGAAAACTAATGATATATTGTTCCATTATGTGCATATTCAAATACGTAAGAATGAACAACAAATATAACGCACTGATAAAAATGTGGGAAAAAACCTGATAATGAAGCTAAGTTAAAAATTAACAACATGTAAATCAAAAGATTAAAGTTCATTAAAATTTACTTTATAAAGAATATTTCACCATTTAAAAAAAAAGTAGCAAAAGTCACTGACAAAACAATAAAACGCCAAAACTACAATGACATTTTTAATTACAACATGAGAGGAAATTTTGTATTTCTTCATGAATTCAATTTTAAAAAGGGAAACTTCGGAAATCATAATAGGCGGGTCCTTAATCCACTTTTAGATCCTTCCCCACCAGCATTGCAGTTACAGGATGCATACTTGCTTTGTGCTGCTGGTAGGTACGGATGGCTTGATCATGAGACTTGTCGAAGGCAGCAAGATCCCTACCAAGAAAGGAGAAGGAAGAGGGAAGGAGAGAGAGAAGTGGGGAGAGAGACAGACAGACACAGACACAGACACACAGACACACACACACACACACACACACACACAGGGAGGGAGAACAACAACACAAGTTAATATCAGAGATTAAATTAAAAGTCACGATAGGTGTCTGGAGCAGTGGCTCAGTGGTTATACTGCTTGCCTGGCATGCGCAAGGACGTGGGTTCGAACCCTAGCACCACATACACAACAAAATGTGAGCAACAAAAGCCACATGAAAAACTAAATAAAACAGATTCTCTCTTTCTCTGTCCCTCTCTCTCTTAAAAAAAAAAAAAAAAAAAAGTCATGATATCCTTCCCTATCATCCAAATACAGCATGAATCCTGGCCAATCAGGTGGCCCTGTACCAATCTCGGTATCAGAGACTGATCCTTTATACTGGCAGATTACAGATATTTTGGGAGGAGTGCTAGGGAAGGACTAGAGTGGCAGGGGCAGTGACTTTTTACAAAGCAGAAAGCAAGTACTTGATTATTTGAATGGTGTCTTTTTATCTACTGGCCAAATATTGGCCTTGCAGGAAGATGTACCTTAAAGACCTGTCTTTTTAAAAAAAATGGCTTCTTAAAGTTTATTTTTTTAATCAAGATTTTAAGAGTGTAAAAATAGTAAATTTAGAAAAAGGATTTTGGAAAACTTCAAATTGAAAGTGAAAGTACTAACCAAAGTGAAAAAATATAATAATAGTAAATAATTTGGAATAACTACATAAAATGTAAAATTAGTCATTTAAATGTAGCTACTATTTATAAATCATTAAGACAGAAATACTTATTGCTCCCAAAAAAGGTATCTATCTGTTTTTTCTTAAAGAGAGAAAGAATATGAGAGAAAGAAAGAGTTAATTTTGTTATTTCATCTGGTTTTTGTTTTTCCTCCACTTAGTTGTGTTATGTGGTGCTGGGGAGCGGAACCTGGGTCCCCATGCATGCCGGACAAGCACTCTACTGCTGAGCCACCTCTCCAGGCCCACAAAAGGCACAGTCTTGTTTTAGACCTAAAGTATACTTTACTCCATTCAAAGCTAGATGGGTTTTAATTATGGAAAGCATATAGAATATGCTTTGAAATACTTTAGCTAATTATAAATTTTGTGGCCACATTAAAAGTATCGATAATGACTTGTGTTGCCAAATTTTCTACTTGTAAAGTAAATGAAAAACATATTGGTCATGGATATTTATGCCATGATTACATTCTTTCAGAACATGGACCAAACACACAGTAAAAGTACTTCACAAAGGCAATCTTCAATATCTCGCTGTCAACATACGACTTTCCTCCCTCACCAGGCATCCCTTTATTATGTCAGTTGGACCTCTTAGCAATATTTGAATCAAAAAAATTTTATTTGGAGCTGGAGCAGTGGTCTGGTGGTTACGGCACTTGCTGGCATGTGTGAGTACGCAGGTTTGAACCCCAGTACCACGTACACAATGAAGTGTCTGAACAACGAAAGCCACGTGGAAACCAAAAACTAAATAAAACTGATTCTTTCTCTCTTTCTCATTGTCCTCTCTCTTAAAAAAAAAAAAAAAAAGATTTTACTTTATCTGCTTAATCTATGTCCCTGCATTTAGTTTTAGACTCTTTTTCTTACCCATACCTACTCACCAATATATTCTATTTAAAAAAAAAAATCCTTCTCTGTATATAAGATTATCTTCAATTTATTTCCTTTTCATCAGTGTCTAACTCACTTTGGTCAATAACAGGTCATTTATATATAATGCTTCTAAAAAGCTAATAACATCATCTCAGATTTTAAATGATCAGAAGTGTGACTTCCTCTTCCAAAATTACACCTATAAAAATACACTTGAACAAATTTAAACATTTCTAAAGACTGCATTTTATGAAGTACTTCGACAACAAAAAATTTTAGATTTTCCCTCCAATTCTGCGTGTAAATACGAAGCAGTTTGATGTAGTCTTACTTGAATAAGGGTCGTGTAAACTTCATTCTTCCTTGTTCAGTTGCCATTTTTAGAGCCAAAGGAATTGCTTCCTCCCACTTCGATTGAATGCAGAGCCGTAACCATCTGAAAGGAGGATTTTTAGGCGGCGTGGGAGAGAAAATAAGGAAGAAGAAACAGGAAATGACAAAGGAAATGTAAAGATGCATAAACTCCATTACAGTCGTATTGTACATCACCTGATGACTTTACTCTGAGAATTCCAAACCCCCACACACACAATTTAATTACTGGAGAAGAGAAGGAAGCGGAGTTGGTTCTTGAAAAAGATCACATGTTTTAAAAGGTTTGGATTATGGAGGTGCTCATGTACCTTATCAATGCAATTTCTGAAGGAACTGAACTTTTCATTTAAGCCTCACACTACAAATCTGAATGAAGAAAGACTAACATAACAGAATCAAAGGCTTCTAACTATTCCCAACTATTCCATTTAGCTGGCTATGAAAGACAAAACCTCATTTTACCACTGAATCTTTTATTCTAATGTTCTTTTGAAAGCAAGAGAAACTTAGAGCAAAGTCTAACAAAAGATTAATATTACTGTCTCACAGACGTTGCAACTACTCCTTAAATACCACTCTAATTACTTATATTGAGGCAGAAATTTTGATAAGAATTTCTCAAGACCCATGGATGCCACATACTCTGCTTTCCCTTTCTCCAGATTTTAAATCAGTGTTCTGCTTTCTTCCACAGAGACAAGTTAAAATGATGTACCTGAATCGTATTTCAGAATTGTTAATGGCATTGAAGTTGTACACCTCTTGCATTCGCTTTATGTGCCCCAATGGAAGAGGTGCCTAAGAGCAAAATACAGAAGCATAACGGATCATTTCAACAGGATTCCTTGGAAGAAAGGAGCTGGAGAGAAATGCTTAGCCAGATTAAAATCCTAAATATTTTATAATAGAGAAGTAAGTTAGATAAAAAGTAAAAGAAACAAATATATGCTAAAGTAAGTTTTGTACAGACTTATTCTGGATAAGGTTGTTTGGCTGGAACACAGGGATAATTTACTTGGTAAGGTACTTAAAAGAATTAAATGAGAATTACTCTCCTCAGACTTTTTAGTATAAATATCATCTTCTAGACCTTTCCAGAGTCTTTCAAGCACTTCCCTACATATTATATAGCTTAAATTCTTCCACTTCTGCAGAATAAATCACAGTTCCTTCCTTCATTTTTTCCTCACCAACTGCCTCTGGCTTTGTATACGTCCTCTGAAATCACTTTTAAGTTACCTATATCCTTACAAATTGTCAGTTCTTGATCTTTCATATTATAGACCCTTTGCAAATCTGAGGAATGATATGCACCCTTTCCCTGGGTGGGGGAAATGCATTTATCCTATAAATACCAGCTTCTATACACAATTTGAGGGGGACTCATGAACCTCCTGTGCTCATGTTAACCCACATTAAAAAGGGGAGCAAGTTTGAGTGAAGGAAAGAAAGATGAGTTCAGTCTGGACAGGTAGAGACTGAGGCGCCTGTGGAGGGCAGGCGGAGGTGCTGCAGGAAGACAGAAACTCTCCTTTCCAGCCATGGCCTCCTTACCTTACAGGCCTCACGCCACACTCGCTTACCATTTCTGCTCTCACAGCTGGCCTATCCCAAACTATTTAAGTCTATCAGCTCCTCAACACATGTTTAAGTCCTAGTCCACCCTAATATGCCAACTGGTTTTGCTGCCCTCAGGTTTTCTCTTCTTGGTCCTAGGCCACGCAGCAGTGCTACAGAGATCTATGAAACCACGATGACTTGATGCACTGGAAACTAATTATATCTTATATGGCTGGGTCCCATGCCTCAAAATCCTCTTCATCTTTGCATCAATCCTAAAGGAAATTTTGTTTCAAATCTTCTCCATCACCCTTAAGGTCCTTAAAATGGAGTTCCCCTTAGTGTAATACATAAAGACCCAGTCATTCTCTTGTTCAAAATGCACCTCCTTCTAGTTTCATGAGTTCTTACACTGGGCTTAAAACCTTAAAATCTGCTTGGACTATTTCCTACTAACGCCCAAATCTAGTCATTCACAAAACCCATGCTTTCATCCTGTAGTCTCTCTCACTGGCCTGGTCTCTCCCCTTTGCAAATCCCTCCCTCAGGTCTCCCAACTAGCTTCACAACTACGTAGTCCCCATGTCACCAGATTAGTTTTCAGTACCCACCATTTCATGAAGTGACTCTCTTGTGAAGAATTTTATCTCTTTTTCAACTGACCAGAATACATCTAGACTTCTTGGTTTAGCACTGAGACTCATCATGCCTGACCCTACCAGCCTCCTTTTTAGGCTTCACTGACTTCCCACCCAAACCAACTGCTTACTCCTCATCCTGCACCTTCCTTCACTCGATGCTCTCACCAACTTGAATTTCTACCTCTCTGCCAATCTAATCTCACGCCTCCAAAAATCCTTCCTTGATGACTCAAAGGAAAAGGAGTCCTTCTTCACTAATTAAGTTTTCTCAAATTATAAGTAAAGTATATTTCCTTTTATTGCTAAATATTATATATTTTCCCTTTCCTACTAGATTTTAAGCTTTTGAGAGAACAAAGGTGTATTCTCTCTTACATATTTTAATACTTAGCCCAAATGTAAATGTAGTATGCATTTAATAAATGCTTTTTAAAATAAAACAATGAATTATAGAAATCATTTTTTTCCATGAGTTTCCACAGTAATACTTTTCCAAGTTGGGCTCAACACATATGTTATGCTTTTGTCTCCACTGAATTTCTAACTTTCTGAGCTAGTACTTACTCTCTGGAGCATTTGTGCTAAAAACTCATTCAACTGATGAGAAGAGAGATCTTTCAAGTCTGTGGTATTGAATGAATTTAAATCCTCTTCTTTGGCCTGAAAAAAAAAAAAAAGAAAAGAAAAGAAAACATGTTCTCTTGTTATTCCCACTTGTATACAGTTTAGTAATGTATTTATGACATATAAGTAAAAATAAATTAAGCCTGAGCTGAGATTATGTTACTATAACTTTTTCTTTTCTTTTTAAGAGAGAGGGAGAGAGTAAGAGAGACAAAAAGAGAATCAACTTGATTTATTTTTTCATCTGGCCTTGGTTTCTCGGACATTTAGTTGTGCATGTGATACTGGGGTTCAAACCCGGGTCCTTGTGTATGCCAGGCAAGCACTTGAACCACTGAGCAACTGCTCCAGCCCATTGTTACTATAACTTAAAAAGCTGATGATTACTAAGTCTTATTAAGATGATTACTAAGATTATCTTACTAAGATGATTACAAAGATTACTAAGTCTAAGAAAAAAAAAACAGATTATTAATAGCAAGAATAGAGGAAAAGGGGCTGGAGCAGTAGCTTAGCAATTAAGAGTGCTTTCCTGGCATGTGCAAAGACCTGGCTTCAAATCCCAGAACCACATAAACAGCTGAGTGTCTTAAGAATAGAAACCAGATGAAAAAATAAATACAATTACTCTCTATTTCTCTCTCTCATTCTATCATAAAAAAAAGAAAAAGAATAGAGGAACAACCACTCTTTTTTTTTTTTTTAATACCAGTTGAGGTATGGAGATTTCCAAAGCAAAGGAACTGCAAAAATCATGCCAACTAATTTATAGGTCAACTGAAAAATGTAGGTAAAGGATTGAATTGCATATTCTTCTTTCTTACACCCTAAGGAACTGACAAGAAGGCCACAAAGTGATGTTCCCCTCTATCTCTACCTGTGCCTCCCAGTGCATGTTAGCAATCATCTAAGAAAAGCAAGTCTATTCTTTTAAAATTAGGATTCACTGCCAAAAGCTTCTAAGAATATAATCAAGGAATACTAAGTAAAATTTAGCAGAAGTACTGCAGGGGCTGGAGTGGTGGCTAGGCAGCTACGACGCTTGTCTGGCATGCTCGAGGACCTGGGTTCAAACCCCAGCACTGCATACATAATAGTGTTAGAGCAAGGAAAGCCACATGAGAAACTAAATAAAATTGATTCTCTCTTTCTCTCTCTCTCACTGTCCCTATCTCTTTCTTTAAAATAAAAGAAAAAAGAAAAGAAAAAGTACTTTAAAATCTTTTGAAACTCATATTAAATTCTTTTGAACTACAGAGGTTTTTTAAATTTTAAAAGATGTACAAATGTTAACAAAATCAAACAGGACAGAATGAGAAATTCCTTTTCTTTTGCTCCCTATTTCTAAGTCCTATTCCTCAGAAACCAAAACTAACAGCTCCTGTGTAATCTTTCCAGAAAATTTAGTGTGTGTATGTGTGTGTGTACACCTTGCACATTCTTCCCCCTTCAGAACTCTCCTGAATATCTGAACTTCCCCTTGAGAACCTCACCTCAAGACCAGAATTGATAGGTCTCTCTCATTCTCGGCTCAGAAATATGCAAATCTAACTATGTATTAGTTAAGGATATATTCATCCTGGGAAAAACATAAAAAACAAGAAAATGATAAGCCAAACTTAGGGATAATGGTGACCCTGATGGGTCAGCCAGGTGGGCGGAGGGGATGAAATGGGAGGAATGCTCCGAAGGTACTGGGGAGCCTTTTTTCTCATGCTTGTGGTGGGGTGCATGGGCACTCTTTTACAGTTTTTATTCCTCATTATTATTTTTTGATGTATATGTTCTTTTGCACGTCCTCACTCTGTTCCCAGCACCATCCATTCCCTCGGATACTGAACTATTAATAATTTAATTATTTACCTTAGCTGTTGGGTCTAAGAGAATATCTGAGTAGAAACCAGTAGTACTTGTATTTAGTACCAGGTAAGCTGGAATATATTTTTCAAATTGAAAGAGAGGGTTCTAACAGAGTCACAATGTTAAGAAACCCTGTTTCCCACAGATATCTCTCATATTTTTCTCTGTGACACATTTGTGAACTATACAAAAATATTATTCAAGACGCAGGCAAATGAGCAAGGCACTATGGTAAATGTATTACCAGATTTCTCTCCTTGACAGAAATAATGAAGCCTAAATGATTCAGAAAGAACATATATAAATCACTCCAAAATCAAAACCAAAACCCAAAACAAAAATATTTGACCTTTGACCTAAATAGTTACTAATCTTCTACCTTTGTTATGGTATGAGAGTCTCTAAAGAGATGTTTATATGTTACAGTATCTTAGAGTATCTTTTCCCTTGGTTTCTGGTTCTATTTTCCTGATCTGCCTTCTTCCTGGTTTGGTTCTTTCTTCTTGGGCGTCGGGGAGGCGGTGGTGGTAGTGGTGCATGTGCTGGGGATTGAACCAGGGCCTCACACATGCTAAGCTCTGCTTTGAGCTATATCCCAGCCCCTTTGAATTCTTAATCAGTTGTAAAATTAAACCTCAAAAATCTCTTTCAATTCTAATCAATATTCATACCTACATTGTTCTAATTCAAACCCCTCAAAACTTCTTACTTGAACTACTACTGACAACCTCCTATTGTCCTTCCTAATCTAATGCTAGCTTTCCATCTTAATTGATCCTGTCTATTACACTGCCAGGTTATGGTCCTAATATACAACTACTCGTTTTATTTACAATGCAAAATGTATTATTTTAGGATTCACTGCCACCTACAGATCATGTTTCAATCCTTGGCCTATCAAGCTTATTTATTTTCCCAACCTTGTTTCCCCTCTACTAATTTGCATATTCATCCAACAGTGAATAAGTGTGTATGGCCCTGAGGATATAGAGAGGAATAAAAACAATTTCTGCCTTCTAGGAGCTTACAGTTTGTTGGAAGAACTGGAGGAGTAAACAAATACAGCAGAAGTTTTCTTAAGCGAATTACACCAAGAACAGATGTATCCTATCAGCTGACCTTCCCTGTTCCCCTGCAAGATGAACTGACTGATGTCCAGAGCACCTGAAACACTCAAAATGGGTGGAGCGCCTCCTACCCTTTGTGTTCTCTGCCCCAACCTGTTCCTTCACGCTCTAGGTGAGCTGTAAGTGCTTCCATGTGTGTTTACATCAGTTGTGTCTGTCATTATGAAATCTTATCAAATAATAGGTAAACTGATGAAAAGAGGACTATCAAAAGAAGAAGAAATTTCTATAAATTTTGTTGTAGCTTTTTTTTTTCTTTTTGGGTTGGTGGAGGGAGTTACCAGGGATGAAACCCAGGGTTGCTTTACAACTGAGCCGCATTCCAAGCCCTTCTAACATTTAATTTTGAGACACAGTCTCACTAAATTGCTTAGGGCCTTGCTAACTAGCTTTGAATTTGCAACCCTCCTGCTTCAACCTCCTGAGCCACTGGGATTAAAGGCATGTGCCACCACAACTGGCCTGTTGCAGCTTTTAATAAAAAAACATTATTTACACACTATTTCTCCCTCCCGGAATGTCCTCTAACACCTTGTCCATGCCCAGGTCATTATTCAGACCCAGCTGCAATATCCTGCCCTGCAGGCCCCTCTCCCCGAAGCCATGCCCCACACTGGGGGAAGGAATGGCAGCTTCTGTTGGCTTCTTTTTACTTCGTCTGTATGTTTCTTATCTGCTCATCACTTACTGCTTAGCATTGCATTTCTTTATGCAGGAACCTAATTTCTTCAATTAAACTACAGACACTCCAAAGGCAAGTTCATCTCTGCACCCTATATCATGTGTAGCACAGCATTTTGTGTGTTAGAGATTGCCAAGAAATACTAGTTCAATAAACTTTCAAAATACATTCCAAACAGCAACATCAAAATGTTGCAAATAATCAGAATAAAATTACTGCTGATATTTTTTCTTATTTTCCATTAAAGAGTTATCCAGGGCACATCCCTATTCCTCTTTTCGTAAGGGTTATGTTTTAGTATGAAAAAGCTCCTCTTCAGAAAGTTTTAGAGAAATGAGCAAAGCTAACAAGCAAAAGTCTCTCAATTCCCATTATAGAAACCCAAGATCATTTTACTTCTATTTGGAATATGTAATAGTTATATCTGAAATAGTATCTTATAAATGACTTATGAGGAAAAGAATTTTTCCCCCATGAATCTTGATTTTTTTTACACTAAGGGTAGAGATAGTTTCAGCTAGGGCAAACTTAACTTTCACATAGCCTGTGAATATAATTGTTCATGATTTAAAGCACACACCCCCAATCAGTGGAGACATATTTGTACAATTCAAAAAATATACTACTACTCACAGTAATCCATCTTTGACTTAAGGCAATACAAGCATTTGTCAGAGTCATATCATAACTGCAAATGAAAAAACATTATATTTTATAAACAGGCACATCGTTTTGCACAAATGCAGTTTTAGAAGTACAGAATACACAAACTTTAAAGTTCCTTTTAAATAAAAATAAGTAACTCCAAAGTGATAGAAATAGGAAATTTTTGACATGACTTAAGTATTGCTGGCATAATCTAAGAACTCATGAATAAAACACATGAATGAAACTCCTAACTATTATGAGGGAACACCAAAGTAGCTCAGGACAAGACTGTCACATGCTCAGGAGTGTATGAAGGAGTAGTTGGAATCTGCCGAGCATACTCAGCATTTTGTCTGGCAGGAACGGTTCTAGGCCCTCAAGATAGCATGAGACATAACATAAAGTCCTACTCTCATAGATTTTACTTTCTGTAGTTTTGATCTCTTCATCCAACAAACCTGCCAGTACCTGCTAGTGCCAGGCACTATTCTATGTGCTGGTCTCTTCAGAGTGCCAAAATCATTGTGTGATGATGTCACTCCTTCATTTTCAGGAGGAAACACACTGTGATCATTAAGCAAAGTTGAGTTCTACCAATATATGTGTATTCTCAACTTAGAAAATAAACAGTACATTTGCAATAATATGCAATGTACATCAAATCTTGTGAAACGTCCCTCTTTCTTCACAAGTCAGGCTTGTGTGCTGTGAAATCTCTTAGGTAATAGAGACGCACCTGCCACTTGGGGTCTAAGGAAAGTAAAGTTTTAATTAGAAGTTACTATTGAATTTGCCTTAAAGAGAATTGTGACTGGGATCCCTGTTCATTTCCTAGGGGACAGAACAGAGGTGAACGCATCTCCTTCCTCTAACAGCAGCCAGTTCATCTTTATGAAGTAGTCAGGCTGTGGAGGTAGGCAAACCACCGTGCTTGCCTTTAAGAACAACTGGGATCAGAGGCTCTGGACTGCCAGGCAGCAAATCACCCTCCTCTAGAACATTATTCAGCAGTGATTTCTTAAACAAGTGCACAGGGGGAAACTTTGACTTAGAGTCCTGAAATTTTCTTCTCAGTGCAATTAAAAGAACTGTTAAGGATAAGCCCAGAGAAAGAAAGCAACCCTTATTTATTGTAAAATCCCAAGAAAAGTAATGTGCAAAACAAGAGATGAGCCTTACAATGTAGAGAAGGGAAAGACTTTCACATTCACACAAATAAATATGAAGTTGCGACTGTGGCAACCGCTATAAGGAGGCAGATAGCACCAAGAAATCTTGAAAGGGAAAATTCAACCTGGTCAGAGAGGTCAAGAGATGCTTCCACGAGGAAATGGTTCTTAAGCTGAGATTGCAATTAACCAGGCAGAGGACTGAGGTGGCAAGAATAGAATGATTAAGATCCTATGTTCAGGCAGGAGCGGTAGCTCAGCAGTGATGGCATTTGCCTGGCACGGGCGAAGACGCGGGTTCAAAACCCAATACCATGTATACACAACTAAGTGTCAGAGCAACAAAAGCCACGTGAAAAACTAGATAAAAGTGATTCCCTCTTTCTTTCTTTCTTTTTTTTTTTAAAAAGATCCTATGTTCAAGAAGTGTGGAGAATTTTAAGACCCCAAAACTGCCTTTCTGACACATAGCAAAGGGAGTAGAGCCTCTGGAGCCTGGAAGTGCTCATTACAGGACTTCGCCTTAGCCCAAGACCAACAGGATGCCAGCGAAGATGCTGAGCAGGGGATGGCATGACACAGGTACATTCTTGAAGGTTTGCTTTAGCTTTGTGGAGGATAGCGAGGGCCAGAGCAGATGCAGGGCTGAACTGGAGGTGTGATGGTAGAAATGGAGAGAAGTGGATAGACCTCAAAAGATACTTAAATATAGACAAGCGAGGAGAATACATAAAAATCAGGTGACCTGGAAACCGGCATTCTGTGCTGCAATGCACCAAAGTAATTTCTGTGGTTTGGGGTTTTCAAAGAATGCCTTTTGTCACTGAATCTTGGCAGATGAATGCTTCCATGGTTCCTTTGGCACTTTGGTATGACTTGGGAGGAATTTTACAGGATTGAGGATGAACCAAAGCCCCAAAAAGATCCCGTAGCAGCAGTGATATCAGAGAAACACCCTTTAAGAATGCATTTTTCACCCAGAATTTAAAAATTTCAGCTCAACGGCCAAGAGCTTATTTACTCAACTTTTCCCAACTATTGTTTACCCTAATCAGGCTTTGAAACTAGGAGTCTTTTCTAAGACTTTAAATTCTCTGCTTTTTTCTCTCAGACACACACACTATACTGCTGACCACTCTACCACTTTTGAACTACCACCTGCCACAGCTTTCTTAACAATGAGCTGATCTCTGCACTTCTTGATTTTAGTTTATTTTGTTTGTATTTTTCCTCTGACCTAGCTCTCATAGGGAGAGCCACTAAGGTTCTAAGATTTGCTTCTTGTATTCTTCATTACAGCATCTCTGGGCTGATGTCCAAATCCAGAAATATTTAAATTAATACTTTTCTCACCCATAACACTTAATAAATGTTTAAAAATATTTCCATTGTATTGTAATACATCTGTATTTGATCTGTTGGTTCCAAGGATTCATCATCCATTGTAACAGCACCTGCCACTCAACAAAGGCGTACTGGACTGGACTGAATCTTTAAGACACCTATCTTTCCCCTTTCACTTTTAATCCCTTCTTTGCTCATGATGGTCAATCAGCTGCCAATAGATTCTACCCCTAGAACAGATCCCATCTCAGTTACTCCTTTCTTTTCCTACTATACCTGTGTTACTTCAGGTCCACATTATCTCTGGTAAGAATCATGGGATAATGTATATGGAACTTCTTAAACTAGGAAGTGTTAAGGGAAAAAAAGCATTATTTTGATGATTTATTTTATATGTTAAAAGAGTTTATTGATGATTTATGCCATCTGCCTGTTTTCAAAACAAAATGTGAAACAGTACTATCAAAATCAACCCTCCCCAGCTTCTGAGCTCCTATTTTCCACCACAGTCCATGGTTCCCATTACTTCCTGGTTAATGAGGAGCCCTGGTCACCTCTCTTCCATGCCTACGCTCTCGATGTCTTCCTAACCAAACTCCTTTCATCCTGGCCATTCAGAATGCTTTCCAAACACACACAACCATGATATCTGTTATTCTACCTCATCCCCTGCCGCTCCCCTATGTATCAGTTATGCTGGGCTGTATATGGAAGAGTGGCTTAGTTGTCAGTGACCCAAAGGAAAGCAGTAAGGAGCAATAATGCGCAGAAGTCAAGATTCTCACATGACACCTGAAGACCAGGGTTCAGGTCTCTGATTCAAGTAGGGTGTTCACTTTAGAAGGGAATACAATAGAGGGGGTAAGACTGCCAGGGCTTGAATCTCAACTCCTACTACTTACTAGCAGAGCAACCTTGAGCAAGCTTGGACAAACCAGCTAAAACTAATTTGCCTCTTCTGGAAATGGGAATAACAACTTGTAACGCTGTTGTAATGATTAACATGTTATTTTTTTTAAGGCAAGTTTTAAGGAAGAGATAACAGCGTACTACTCTTCTCTGAGTCCCTCACTATTACTGCTGTGAAAAGGAGGCTCTCAATAATTACATGAATGAAATTAACTAATTTATGTTTAGAAATCACAGAAATTATTCTTTTGTCCTCAGGGTCTAACTAAACACATAAGAATTTTGCTGTCAACATTCTAGTAACAGGCTAAGAAAGGCGCTGTGAAGAGCTCTAGACAGGAGGGTGAGAAAACTCCTCTCAAGTAAGTGCTTACTTGGGTTTTACAGGAGGCAGGCCAGGGGAGTAGAGCCAGGCATTCCAATCAACTTGATCGAGAATATCAACCTGTGAACAGTAAGAACACCCAGTTTGCTACACCCAGTTTTGCTACCTTTGGGAAGGGGAAAAAAAAAGTAAAACTTTCAGTTCCTCAAGTCTACAATTTTCTCTGCCATGTCAACATAATTTCTAAGTCTCTTTCCTTTTTCAAATTAGTATTATTTTTAATTGACATCATCGTGTATTTTTATAGGGTACAATATGTCTTGATATATGCATGCAATGTGGAATGATTAAATATAGCTAATTGATATATGTATTACCTCATCTATGTAAACTAGGTTTATATCCATTACTAGTATTCTGTTAAAAATTAATAAGGGGGCTGGAGCAGTGGCTCAGAGGTTATAGCAGTTGCATGACATGCGCAAGGACACAGGTTCAGATATACCTCAGCACTACGTACACAAAGAAGTGTCGGAGCCACAAAAGCCACATGAAAGACTAAATAAAATTGATTGATTCTCTCTCTCTTTCTTAAAAAAAACAAATAAAAAAACAAAACACACATACACACACACACAAAATAAAAATTTGAACCATACTACTGAGGATCTCTCTGAAATAGGAAAATTACACACATTAGTTCATGTGGTTGAGATCATATTTTTTATTTTTATTTATATTTTATTGGTACTAGGGATTGAATCCAGGGGTGCTTAACCACTAAGTCACATCCCCAGCCTTTTTATTTTTTATTTTGAGACAGGGTCTTCCTAAGTTGCTTACAGCCTTGCTAAGTTGCTGAGATTGGCTTTGAACTTGCGACCCTACTGCCTCACCTCCAAGTCACAGGGATTACTGGCATATGCTTCTGCACCAAGAGAGATCCCATTTATAATTATTAGAAATGCAAATAAAGAATCAATCTAAAAGCAAATCCTGGACAATACTACTATTCAGAAATTCAAATTAGCCTAACAAATAGTGAATAAAGCTATACTGAAGATGCAAAATAAAATATCTTTTTAAATCCAACCTTATCTTTAAAGTGGGAATATAGGAAATCCTTCCAGTCATCAGTGGTTATGCTCTTGTAGGAAAATTTCTCAACATAAGCCTTTAAGAATCCCAGGAAAATCTCTAAAAGCAAAAAATTTAAAAACAATAAAAAAGAAAAAGTAATCAATTCATAGAAAAGTAGTTATCTGACATATTTTTGGTGCTTAGGATTGTACTATTAACCACAAAGAAAAGAGAAAACTCAATGAACAGGGAAGTCAATGAGGGCTTTAAGGGTAAAAGAATGTTAAAAAAAAAAAAAAAAAGGAAGTAAGACTGGTTCTGGGCCTTGAAGAGATCTAGTGGAAGGGAGAAGTCCTAATTACAGGTAAGGGGACAGGACAGGAACACACAATACCATTTCCAAAAGCAATGACACTCATGACCAGGGGGTAATTCAAGCATGCCTAAAAGAAGCCATGAGTGGGACTTTTAAAGGAAAGATGAAAGTTCTTGACTTAATAAGGAAAGACAAAAATCACATGTTGAGGTTGCTAAGATCTACAGTAAGGACAAATCTACCCATCAAATTAAGAAGGAAAAAAGAAATCTGTGCTAGTTTTGCTACGTGGTTGACCACTAGAAACTGAAACTGTGGAAAATAAAACCACAAAAAAGAGGGGACTACTTATGATCTATTTTTCTATAATGAAAATTTTAATTGTGGGTGGTTATTTGTCTGCTTATTCATCTACACTTAGAAAATAATCTGGGGCCAAACATAGCAGACTGCTAACAGTGGCACCACCCCTGGCGAGTGTGGGGGTTAATGGGCTCTCACCTGGTACTCTTACAAATCTCTTATAAAGTAGTAATTTTTCAATAAGTACATACTATCATCCTAATTCTTAAAACACTGAGTTTTTTTTTTAAGTTAAGCAGCATTATATAGAATTCAGAGGTTATTCAAAGTCTTAAGTAAAAAAGTAGCCTTAGAAAGTGACAAGATTCTTCTAAGCCAATGCACTGGAAGTATAAAATGAAGGAAAACAAAAATTTACAATTTTTCCTTATTCTTCACACATTATCCTCCAAAAGAAACAAAAATTTTCAGAAAAATGCTAGCACTTACCCGGTCCTCCGAGAAGCTGTTCAAGGTGAAAGAGTAAAGCAAAACCCTTCTCATAGGGAACTGAAGAATAGGCTTCATCAGGGTCCACATCTGTCAGATCAACCACAAGTTTGGTGAAAGCATGTGTCTCCCCAAAGGTTTTTATCTGCAAGACATGGAAGTACCATGAACGTTCATATATAAACATGGGTATCACCATGCAAACAAGTTAGTCAGGAAGTACTGCTTCACTCAGTAGTAGCATAACTTTAGGACATTCCAGAACTTGAACAAACTTACTGATGGGAAATACTCTGATATGTTGTCAAAACTTATGAAAGTCTGTTTAAGAGAATGGCCACTTATGTAACCACATTTCTTACCCAATAATGGGCATTATTCTTACCAAAGACTAGAAAGATGACTAAAAGCCTGTAAAAATGATTTTCTTGTTGCTAGTTGGTAAAGATACTTTACAAACTCAATTTTTTTATTTTAAAAAACTATACAACTTTGGATGAATGCTTTTTTTTTTAATTTTTACTTTTTTAAAGGGTGGGGGAGAGAAAGAGAGAATCAACTTTATTAATTTTTTCATCTGGGTTTTTGTTTTTCTGACACTTAGTTGCATACGTGGTGCTGGGGTTTAAACCCAGATCCTTGCACATGCCAGGCAAGTGCTGTAACTGCTTAGCCACCACTCTAGCCCCAGATGAATGCTTTTAAAAGTTCAATTTATTTACCGTATTCTGTAGTTCTCCCCATCCTCCCAGAGCATGAAAATGTCTGAATTTTTCACCAAACAACCGTCCACAAATGTGGCGTTCCAAATACACAGTATGTCCTTCATTTAGCCTAAAAACAATTTTTAAAAAATTAAAATACTGTCACAGCTGAGAGGAAAAGGCATTTTAATCAATAAGCTACTTTCTTTTGCGGGGCTAGCAATGTAGTTCAGTGGTAGAGTGCTTGTCTAGTATGTGTGAGACCCTGGGTTCAATTCCCAATAGACCAAGAGAGTAAAGAAAGGAGCTGGAGGGGAAGGAAGGGAGGGCATGAGGAAGTACTAGGGAACAAAATCAACCAAATTATACTATGTCCATGTACATATATACCACAATGAATTACACTTATGTATATATAATTATAGTATACTCATTAAAATAATAACATCAAAAGAGATCAGCAGAGTAGAGTAAATGGATCAGGGGGATGGGGAAGAAAAAAGGGGAGGAAAAAGGAAGGTAACTGGAGAAGAAGACTGAGCAAATTATGTTATGTGCATGTATGAATATGTCATAATGAATCCTACTATTATGTATAATTACAATGCACCAATTAAAGATTTTTTAAAATACACTTTCTTTTGGCTTTCCTACGGGTAGCAATTGTAGAGCATGACCACTGCAGTCCAAGCAAACTGCCTACGTGGTTCCCAGGCAGTCAACTTGGCAATGGGAAGGCCAGTCCAGCAGATGGCAGTGGGGAAAAAATGAACCTATCATTCTGGTTTTACATGTCCACGTATTAAAATGACTACGTCTAGAAATTAATAACAAGCGTACTGAACGCCTGGACTATACCTACCACCATGACAACTGTTAACAGAAATAAAAAAAAAAAATCCCTGTCTGCCAAAGTGACAAAGAAAAACAAGAGATATATAGAAAACAATTCAGAGTGTTGGGAGGCAGGGAAAGAAATCAACCAATAACAAGAATAAAGAAATAATTTTTAAAAATCTTACCAAAAGTGGTCCCAAGTTTTGTTAGTTACTAGATTTCCTGTCCAACTATGAGAGATTTCATGTGCAATAACCTAAAGGAAACAGTGAGGTGATTAGTAGTAAAATTGATTGCGGTAACCTAAAGCAAACCATTATTTAAATACTTTTGTTCTTTCAACTCCACGTTACTCAATTCTTTTAAAAATATATTCAGGGGCTGGGAATGTAAGTCTGTTGTAGAGCATGCCTAACATGTACAAAGTCCTGGATTCAATCCCCGTTACTGAAAAAAAAAAAAAAGCAAAACAATATGTATTTATTCAGGAAAATTACTCAGTTCAGGAAAAAAAATGTAATTTAACAAGAGACAAAAAAAAAGTATGGTGTAGTTAAAATAACTGGAGAAAAAAATCAGGTTAAATGAATACATCATTCCATTAAAAATATTTTACAAGTAAGTGGAGACATCAAACCATTAAGTTTTCTTAGGTCTGTTAAATCAAATTGTTAGCATAATAATGTCTTGTAAGGAGAATACCCAGGCTATCTTTTATAACTACATTAAATATTATACCATGCATATTTTAAAGTCAGTTACTTAATATTTCTTCAGAAAAAGACATATCAGGAAATTTTGACTTACATTGGAGAGTGACTTGTCACCTGCCTACAGAGAGAGAGAAAATAATCTCAGTATTTCAGTAATCAAATTCCAGGCTACATGTTACAGACTGCCTACCTCTTCCACATGAAATATATTGGCATTGATAGTCCACTCTATTTCTATTATGGCACTTCAAAGAGTTCAAAAGACACACTTACTGAGGAAGAAAAGAAATCCAGAGCTGAAAAATAGTGCCATTCTTTCTTTCCCTAATCCAAGGAAATGTTCTAATACCCAGAGGGCCAGTATACTGTTTTCTAATTAACTTGGAGGAAACATTTCTCCTACTTCCATTCTGCATATCTGTTCTTATTTCCCCAACACCCCCAATATATTTCAGAAAGCATACAGTATTCTTTGTGTCCTGTGGGGCATTCATTTTTACTTAGCTGCTACTGCATTACCCACTTGGTTGTAGAAGGCCTCAAAGTAGCTTACAAGGCATACAGAATATAGCAAGAGACTGTGAAACCTAATGCTTTCCTCTATATGGTGCACCGAATTTCTGTTTTTTGTTTTACCAGTTCATGTCAACTGTAAATGGAATCATTTCTTTGTCTGGATACCTAATTCATCAATGGATTGTTGTTAGACAGCACTGAAACCCCAACGTTGTCGAAAACCCTGAACACAATATTCTATTTCCTCAAATGGCCAAATCGTTGTCTTTCAAAAAGTGAAATTTGATAACCAAAATAAGCAAAATTAGAAACAAAGGTTCAATAAACAAAGAAAAATATGTATTAAAATAGTATTAAGCGTTTAAGGTTCTTCCTACTTACGTTGATTTTTGAGGATATCTCAATTGCAAATAAGAAACATTTACACTTACCAGTAAAGTAGGAGTTACAAAAGTAAGGCAAGGATTCTCCATGCCACCATAAGGGAAGGAGGGGGGCAGGACCAATAGGTCATACTGCCCCCAGATATATGGTCCTCCCAGATCTTCTGCAATCTTAAGCATAGATTCAGTCTGAAAAAGGAATGCATACATATTTATATGTCTTAATTATTGTCAGAGTAATTTCTTTTTTAAATTTTTTTATTAAGGAGCTGTTATTGTACAATCATAACTGCATATTAAATAACAATATGTATGCATTTGTTCTTAAATCAGAATTACCCCCACATTACCTACACCTTAGTCTCTTGATTCTTCTATATTTCACCCCTACAAGTGATATAAATGCTTAGGTTGTGAATTTTCCAGAATTAAATGACTGCATAAGTATTATTAGGATTCTTGGGGGGGGAGAAGCGGGGGGCAGTAAAGAGTGTGCTACATTGTTGTGTCCCTAGTTCCCTCCCTATCATCCCTCCTTCTCTCCTCCCCCACCCACATATCTATGGTTCCCCTAGATTACATGTTTCTATGCCTTTGCTGGGTCTGATACATGAATTTGACAACCTTTCATCCAAGCCTGGGTTTTGCTCTAGCCTCCACAAATGAGGGAAAACATTTGACCTTTGATTGAATCTCTGGGTTTGGCCAACTTCGCTCAACATGATTTCTTCCATTGCCATCCATTTACCTTCAAAGGCTGCAATATCATTGTTTCTAATTGCTGCGTAGAATTCCACTATGTGTGTGTATACACATACACCTACATATACATACATATATGTGTGTGTGTGTACACACACACACACACACACACACACACATATATACAGATACACACACATATATACATATATACCACAGTTTTTGGATCCATTCATCCAGTGAGTAGCATCTGGGTTGGTTACATAATTTAGCTATTGTAAACTGAGCTGCTAAGAACATTGATTTTGCTCTATCATCGTAATGTGCTGTTTCTAACTCCTCTGGGAAAAAACCCAGAAGATGGATAGCTGGATTATATGGTGGATCCATCCTTAATTTTTTGAGTCTCCACAAGCTTTCCAGACAGGCTGTACCACTTTGTAGTTCTACTAACAGAATGCTAGTGTTCCTATCTCCCTGCAACCCTTCCAGCATCTGTAATTGTTAATATTCTTCATCTTTGCCAATCTGACTGGAGAGAGTTGAAATCTCAATGTAGTTTTGATTTGCATTTCAGAGTAATTTCTTACGTGTTGAAAGTGATACAAAGAATGTGGCAACCACAAATTCACATAAAATAAGACATACTTGGTTCTTTCACCATATTACTTAAAACCACCACATCATACTCAAAATCTTAAATCTGCTCTCAACTACAACTGTTTAGAAGGATAACTACATGACCAACCTCAGAAAATTCATAAGCAGATTTTTCCACTTGCTCTTTCTCAGACCACACCAAAGTTCTTGGGCCAATTTGCCTGCAAAATTAAAAAAGCTTTATGAAAAAGAAGCTGCAGGCAAAATATTCATCTGGCTCTAGGAAGAACTTAAAAGTCTTATACACAGACCTTTATTAAGTGGGACTGGATTGACCATATGTTCCTGGGAAGAGATGAGTTTAAATGGCCTCTCGGAGATGCAAGTTTGCTGTTACACATTCAACTCTCCATGGAGGCCCAGAATGAGTCAAAGGAAAAAGCAAGATATGAAGTGTCCCCAAAGGTTAGCTTAATGGCTCTAGTAAGACCCCTAAGGACCTAGTTTCCTTTTTCCATCACAACCACAGAAATCCAATTGTAGCTCCAAAAAGATTATCCCAGAACAGGAAAGATAAAAACACAATTATGCACTTAAAAGCTGAACATTCTTAAATAAGAAAGAAATGGATGAACACTGCTAAATGAAATAAGCTGGTCACAAAACGATACTCTATGATTCTACTTAAATTATTCTGCAACAGTAGTCAAATTCATAGGAACAGAAAGTAGCCTGGTGATTACCAAGGGCTCAGGGAAGGGGGAGAAGAGTTGTTCAATGGGTACAGTTTCACTTTTGTAAGATGAAGTAGTTCTAGAGATCTATTTCAGAACTGTGTGAATATACTTAACACAACTGAACTGCATACATACAAAAGGTTAAAAGTGTAAGTTTTGAAGACAATAAAAAAAATAGAACTATGTATTGCTAGCCCTCAAAAATCTTTTTCATTTACATTTCATCTTCAAAATTTTATTTGAGGGGTTAGAGCAATAGCTCAGCAGTAGAGTGCTTGCCTTGCATATGTGAGGACCCTAGGTTTTAACCCCAATACCACATACACAATTAACTGTCAGAAAAACAAAAGCCATAAGAAAATCAAATAAAATTGATTCCTTCTTTCCCTCTCTCTCTAAAAAAAATAAATAAATAAATAAAATTTTTTTATACTCCTCAAACAAAATTTTGCCTTGGTATTTATTCCATCCTAGAGGTAGCAGTCTCTAGAACAGTCCTTCTCAAGCTTTATTGTGCATATAAATTATCTTGGGAGCTCATTAAATATAAATTTTGATTTTGTAGAAATCAAATAAAAATATAAATTCTGGGACAGGATTCAAGTATTTGCATTTCTAACCAACTCACAGATAATGCCAAAGCTACTGGCCTGAAGACCATACTGAGCGATGCGTAGTTATCAATGGCAACTAGTGCTAAACAACAGAAATTTACTAAAGCCACAAAGGTAAGCTATGTATGTAACTTGAAATTGCTTAACAGCCAATAGCAAAAGAAACAAATTAATTTAAATAAATTTGTTTAATCCAATAGAACTGAAGTATCATTTCAACAAGCAATAAATATAAAATTAATGAAATATTTTAGAGTTTTATATGACTTCAGAAATCTAGTATATATTTTTTACTTACAGCATATCTCAATTTGGATGAATTGCACTTCAAATGTTTAATAACCTTGTGTAATCAGTTTAAGTGGTCCTGGATATCACAGGCCTAGCTGCACCTAAATTTGAATATTGACTCTGCCATTTTCAAGCTGTGTGATTAAGCAAGTTACTAAAATTCACCAAGCATCAGTTTCTTCTTGGTAAAATTGGAACAAATATTCACATATATCCCACAGAGTTGAGGAAACAAAGAGATAAAAGCACTAGAGTTACTACATAATAAGAGCTCATAAATGGCAACTGCTGTGACAATTACTACAATTATCGTTTACTAAGTGCCTCCAAAGGCCAGGAGCTTTACACATGTTAGGTCTGTTAATGATCATGAAAATTCTTTGAAGAACATATTATTTCTATTTTCCAGATAGAAAAAAAAGAAAGAAACTCAAAGAGGTAGAGAGTTGCTCACTCTCCTTATGCAGTAAGGACTGGAGATAAGACCTGAATCTGTGCCCAACTTCTCTATCATGTTCACACTTCTAGTAATTTAAAGACTATGATTACTGTAAACATCGTTCTTATTAGAAACAAAAATTTAAGAAGGAAGGGCACTCCAGCTATTAGTAAAATTTTTAACAAACTATCACATTTCTGTACTATTCATATGCTTCCAAGTGCCTTCATGTATTTTACCTTGTTTGTTTCATATAACCACCCTACAAGATAGGGGAGGCAGATTTTATAATCATAAATTTTTTCACTGAAATGTGGAAATGGAGATTGAGAGTGATTCATTCAAGCTTACATTACAATGCAGATGTCAAACCAAAGATAAAAAAGCATGGTCATTCTATAATAGCTAAAAAAATCTAAGAGGCAAACAAAATTTTTTTTAGCTTAAGGTTAATTTGTAATTTTTAGCTTAAGGTTAATTTTTTAGCTTAAGGTTAAACATTTTATAATTAGATTTGGATTTTTCTAGAGCTGCCAGCTTGATAGCTTGAGAAACACACAAATGAGCTATCTATTAATCCTGATAGAGGTTCACAGTACCCAAAGTTTGGTCTTCACAAATCTTACCTGCTTTCTAATGCTCCAACAACTAAAGCAATCAGGTAGCATGGTATTGGGACCTAAAGGGGACAAAGACACATACCACATGCTGTGGATTAATATTTTAAAAATGGTACAGGGTCAGACAATTCATATTTTAAATTAAGTAAATTCCCTTTCAAATTTCCTTTTGTACTTCTCAAACAGTTCTCATTTTTAAGGGGCCAAGCAGTTCAAAACTGCAATGCAATTTCAAAACATCCATTTCCCTTTTATTCCAAGAAAGGAAGCTTCTGCCATATGAAAACCATGGTTGCACAAAGCCTAAGAAGGTGTAAGAAGGTGCTTTCAACGATTTCTCAAAAAGTAATATGTAAGAAAGCAACGGTGCTTTTTCCCTTATGCTTTTTTCCTTGACTTTTAAAATTTCATTTTTTTATTTTAAAAATTCCTTTATGATTTATACCTGCAATGGGTGAATGACAAAGCTGTGAGTTTGGAAACGCAAGAAGCTGGGATTGGAGCAAAACTGTCTATTGGTAGATCAGTCATTAAAATACGTAAGCATACACACATGCATGCACATTCTATTTGTCAAAGGCCAAAGACCCAAGTCCAAGTACCAGCTTCACAGGAATTTTAACTCACAGATGGTAAGACAGCTCTTCCCCGTCTAAGACAGCGCTTCCACTTGTAAACACTCTAAACAGCCACGTGACCACACAGTATTTGCAAGGCAGGCAAACAAAAAGTGCTAGTGACCAGGAGGGAAAATGGAACCAGGGCACTCCTGCTCCACCTATCCAGCAACCTTTTTCTTCAATGTAACAACCTAAGTGGAACAAAATCCTCTAAAAGCACAAAAGAAAAAGAAAAAAAAAAAAAAAAAAAGAAATGCTGCTCTTTAAACCTCTGAAATATTTCAAGTTCTTTTGCTTTCTGTGTGGGTAAAAGCTATTTGCAGTTCACTATCAATTATACCAAATCTAGATGCTATGATCTCACTTTTTGGCTGAATCTGTATATTTTCCTGCTTGGGTCTCCTGGGTCAGGTGCTTCTCCATCACGAATAGCACTCATAAGTGCCACCAGTTCCTTAGGGACAGACACCTAATCAAGAAGAAAAGTCACTTTGTCATAAATAAAAGGGCCTATGTATCAAACTGCATAACATAAAATAATCTTTTCCCCCCCTTCGTGGCTATCTATACAGTAAATAGACTACGAACTCAAAAGCATGTTTATACTAGTTTTGCAAAGAGAATGAGCAAACATGTAAAATCGGCTTCTTTATAACAAAGTATGAAATACCTATCTATTCACCTCTGCATATTAATAGCACAGTTTTGGTAGAAACCAGATTAAAATCCAATTTCTGCCACTACTAACTGCAGGCACTTGGCAAGCAATCTCCCTGACCCCAAGCTTTCCCATCAAATATGGATAAAACTTCACAGATTTGCTGTAATAAATAAATAACACAAACTAAGAGCCCAGTACCACGCCTGGCATTGGTAGTCACCACCTTGGCTCCCCTCCATACCTCTAAACCAATACTACACTCATATGACACAGTTTAGACATAAATTTTGAACAACTTTATATCTAAAATACACAGTTGTGATCATAAATAAAGCTTTTAAGGGTAGAAACTGTGAGAAACTAAAATTTATTACCAGAAAATATGAAATAAATTTTCTCTGGAAAACTGTATAGAAAATATCCTTATGAGGTAAATGATAGGGTCACTTAAGTGTGCATCCTAGTTCCATGATTCTGAAGGTTGGATTTCTAATAAATGTCACATAAAGGACCATCCCCTGGGTCCTTATGATCTAGCAAGCATACAATCCAGCACACACTTGACTTACCCTTCTTTTTTTCATGACTTTAGACTCCAAACTTTTACTGAGGCAGGCACAAAATTAGGAGCTTTTGAACCAATGCCACAACCACCACCATTCAGGAACTAACTTGTTTTCTTTCCTTCCTTATAGATATGTTATAGAATGACACAACTGAGGTTGTGAGGTTGTAAGACTTGCTCAAGGTCATACAGAATCAAGAGTCCAGAATGTAGGATTCTTTGTTGCCAAATATAACATTCGATAGCACTATATGAGGTGTGGTTTGATTGTGGGATGACCTGGGAATCAAGCCCCATAAATACAGGTTGGTCTTCATTTTCCATGCTTAGTCTAAGCAGCACTAGCCTCTGGGATGGTGTTAGTAACTATAGTCTACTTTTCCCTCAAAAGATCAGTAGTACCCACAACAAGTATCAATTGGAAATGTATTGAGAAAAGTCCATAACATATGCCCATTAGGACATCTAGATAGATGTTTACATGGCTATAGAATGCATTTATAGAAACTTTAATCCTGTAAATGTCAATTTTTAAAAGTTAAAAAAAAGTTCCTCAATTTTTATTTTTAGATCCAGATTTCCAAATTTCTTTTATAAAATGAGAATGGTATGCATTTACTTTTGTCACTGAAATGTTTAAAACTGCCTTTAAAACAGATTCAGAATGAGGTCCATAGCCTCTTGTCCTACTACTTCAGAAAGAATTTCATTAAGTAAAATATTTCTAGTACAAAAATTCAATTGTCATCCTGCTTATCACTTATACCACATTTACTTATCATTTAATTCAGCTGACAACTATGATGTTTACCTCTGCAGTATAAGTTAATTTCACAGAAGGAGTGTCCTGGCAAGGAAGAATTGCTCTGCAATGGATAGCCTGGGAGGGGGAGGAAAAGAAAGAGCTGTTTTCCTTTCTCATAAAGTGAATCATTAGAAATCATTAAATTTACAGCATTATTCCCAAAAAAATAAAAATAGGTCTTTCATCTCTTGGGATTTTTTTTCTTTTTTAAAGAGAGAGGGACAGTGAGAGTTTGAGAGAGAGAGACAGAAAGAGAGAGAGAGAGAGAGAATCAGTTTTATTTAGTTTTTATGTGGCTTTTGTTGCTCCAACACTTTACTGTGTATGTGGTGCTGGGGACTGAACCTAAGTCTTCGTGCATGCAAGGCAAGTACCTTAACTGCAGAGCCATCACTCCAGCCCTGTCTTGGGATTTCTTAAAAGTAGCACAAATAGACATGTGGATTTTGAAAAAATATCAGTTCTTCCCTTTTAATCTAGGATCAACTCTCACATTTCAGTTGAAGCATTAAGCTAACTATTAAGCAGAGTTTCATGCTCTGTGCTGTGTAAAATAGTAGTGCTCAGTGACAAGCTCTGAGAAACCCTGAGGACAAAGAGAAATACATCTGATGACCACAGCATACACTCCAATCTCAGAAGGTCACTAAGAACAGAAGCCTCCGGAAGGCTCTAAAAACAACTACAAAAAAGAAACCTGTCTGGGGCTGGGGTGTAGCTCAGTGGTAGAGCCCTGCCTAGCACGCACCTGGGCTCCATCCCCAGCAAAGGCAGGGAGGAAGAAAGAAACAGAGAGGAGGAAGACACTTGATTTTTCACACTTATTTAACTTGAAACCCATTTCCCTCTGATTAGTTATTAATATCTAATGAGATGCCAGTGTTTTGAGGAAGACATTGAGAAATGTTACTAATCTCTTGATGTTTCAATCTTATAGCACATTTTGAAAGTAAAAATAAGGAACAAAAGGGAGAAAAAACCAGTATTTTTGAATACTACCTAGATCTAGTCATATTCGTTGTTATATTTTGTAAAGTGCTTCTCTACTTCCACATCAATCTGTCATAAACACTGGCTCCATGGTGAAAAAAGATCAGAGAACCTACAATTTCATAAGCTGGCCTATTTAAAATAAGTCTGTGTCTATTGCTAGGAAGCAAAGGAAGCCCAACTTCACTGAGATGGTCTACTGAGCTTAAAACTAACCCTCCTCTTGAGGCTGTTAAAATTCCTTGACTTCCTTAAAACCCCCAGACTCTAGCCCTTCCCACCAGACTTAGAAGATTCCCCAAAGACAAGAGCTCAGAGATGACCTACAAGGATTAAGAAGGACCAGAAGACCCATCTGGTCCTCTCTTTGAAAACAGGGCTTCAAGACCTCATCTCTAGAGTTCCTTCCTGGACTACAGATAGGTGACTTGGCAATGCCGAAGGGTGTTTATATATATTTCGTAGAGTAAGAACAAACCCAGGCAAAAATGCGTAGTGAACAACTATAAGCGAATTATTTAAACAAAATCACATCTACATGCTTCTTGCCAACTTCAAATTCTTAATTTAGCTGAAATTTCATTCCTATGTTTCAAACACTGCTGCCAATAAGAAATAATATGCTTAAAATATGCATTCTAGTGACTGGGGAGGTGGTTCTCAGTGATAGAGTGCTTGCCTGGCATGCATGAGTACCAGGGTTCAATCCCAGAACCACATACACAACTAAGTGGAGGAAAAACAAAAACCAGATGAAAAAATAAAAACTGACTCTCTCTTAAAAAAATACAGATACAGGGCTAGAGTGGTGGCTGGGCGGTTACAGCACTTACCTGGCATGCACGAGTACATGAGTTCAAACCACAGCACCACGTATACAAGGAAGTCTTGGAGCAATGAACCACATGAAAAACTAAATAAAAAACTGTTTCTCTTTCTCTGTCCCTCTCTCTTAAAAAAAAATACACAATATGTGTGTGTGCGCATCTATATATATATATATATATATATATATATATATATATACATGTGTATTTTAGTGACTCACAAATATTACATTTCTTGCTTTTAACTTATAGACATTCTATGAGAAATACTGTCTGAAAATCAGACATTATTAAGAGATAGAGCCAGAAATGGAGGCACATATCTGTAATCACAGGGACTCAGGAGGCTGAGGCGGGAGGATCGAAAGTTCAAAGCCATCCTCAGAAACTTAGTGAGACCTTGTCTCAAAATAAAAAGAACTGGGAACGTATCTCAGTGGTAGAGTTCAATCCCCACTACTGCTTTAAAAAAAAAGAGAGTGAACACACAATTCGTACATTATTGCCCAGAACACTGCATCTCTTCCAGATTACTGAATAGGTTTCTTAGATTAAAAAAACATTTTAAGTAGCCCTACAAAGTAAATGTGTCTAAATCATGCCTCATTGTTTATATTATTTCAGATTTGTAACTAACATGGTATTTATCACATAGGAATAGGATGATTAAATATGCAAAGTACCTAACACAATACCTGGAAATACAGCCAAGTTTTATTAGTTAATGTTAAGTTATTTGATGATTAACAAAATTAGATCTTTTTTCTTTAAGACAATTTGATGCTTATCTTTGTGACAGGTTTATTCTAACTGTATGGTCATTTTGTCCTTAGGATTTTTTTTTTCTTTTTAAATTTGGGGGGATAATTTACCATTGAGCTACATCCCTAGTACTTCTTATTTTGAGGCAGGGTCTCAACAAGTTGCTGACTGGCCTCAAACTTGTGATCCTCCTGTCTCAGCCTCCCAAGTTATAGGGATTACAGGTGTGTACCACTATACCCAGCTTATTTGTCCTTAGTTTTAAAATGGAAAACAGAAATAGTTAAATCATATAATTTTAAAAGTACACTTAATACATTTACAAATATATAAGAAAAATCTGGAAAAGCTGCACCCCCAAACTTGGTGATGTTTACTTCCAGGCAATAATGTACAGAGAAGGATAGGAATTTGATCTTTCACTTTCCTCCTTTTGACTGTTAGTATTTTTCATAACCAGTACTCAATTATTTTTACTTTTCTAATTTTTTCTTTGCATTTTATGACTTTTATTGTGTTGCCACTCTATGGCAAGTTCCATGCTAGGTGCTAGGAATGTAAATATAAATAAGACCTGAATACTCCAATATAGACTTTTATATGACTTAATAGCAAAAGATATAAATGAGAATACATAGTTTTTATAATATAAAATAAATTAAGACAATATGTTATATAAGACCCATGTCCATAAGACATGTCCACCTTATTCATAAGATCGATATCCACCTTGCTTTGCTAAACTTGAGCTGGGAATCTTCTGTGCAACAAATCACTCTGGAATCTTTTTTACCTGGCATTGACTAAAGAGATATGGGTGTTCCTTTCCAGAAGTTTGTTCAGGATTGAGCCACTGAAGAGCAGATGATTCTGGAGATGTCTCAAAAGAAATTTCTATAACAACTTCTTGATTTCTATATAAAACAAAACAACATTTTCGCAGAGTATAATTCCATCTAAATAAAATTTGAATTCATATTACATTTAGTAAATAAGATAAATATCATATGAGGTCTCGTCACTGAGTGAAAGGGAATTCTAAGAATGCCATGCTTTACGTCAGTTTACTTTCCTACCAGAGGGCCAGTCTGTGGGTCCTTTTTATTCTACCGTGCTAATGAACGCATATTAGTTGAGTGCCCCACAGCATGTCACATGCTTTGCATTTGTGATATCATTCAGTCTTGTATGACAATGAGGAAGTAGGAGAAACCATTCTGGAACTACTACCACAGTGGCTGAGTAGCAAGGCATAAAACAGAGCAGGGTTGATCTAGAAACTGCTACTGATCTGTGACACCCTAAGCCGAGAAACTGAGAAAATGCTTAGAAACTTGTAGTGTCATTTTTATGTCTGCTGATTCTGATAATAAACTCTTTCACTATTGCTTCTTCCTAGTAATTCACATGTACTGCATTTTACAAAAGTATCACTCTATGATAGAAGGGAGAAAATAACTAGTCCTTTACCCCACCTGTTTTGGAAGAACTGATAATGAGGAAATAGCAAGAGCAGTTTGAGTCCTGACTCGACCGTGCACTAGTGCTGTAAATGTGAGCAAATTACTTGACCTCCATGGTTTCTTCATCTGCAGAATGGGGTCAATGACACTAGACTGGGTCTCTTGCTCTTTTTTAAAGGGGATGAGAAGGCATGAAAACACTGGCCACTGGAAGGTGGGGGTAGATCACCCTTATTCTAGGCCAGTAGTTTTCCCTTCCCCAGTATATCCAAGGTTGAGATATACTCCCTTTATGACAATTCCAGCTGTCATTTTGTTGAATAAGAATACTTTATTTGGGGCTAGAGTGGTGGCCTGGCAGTTATGGCACTTGCCTGGCATGCGCGAGGATGCAGGTTTAAACCCCAGCACCATGTAAACATTGAGGTGTCTGAGTAACGAAGGCCACGTGAAAAACTAAGTAAAACTGATTCTCTCTCTCTCAAAAAAAAAAAAAAAAAGAATACTTCATTCTCTGAGATTCCCTTTCCTCATCTGTAAAATGCAGATCACGCTATATAGGGTTAATGTAAAGATGAGAGAATACATCTAAAGCATTTACCCCAAGGCTGGAACACAGTTAACACTTATATTTTGGCATTATTATTATTATTCCATTAATAACAGGAGGTGGCCTCTGGGGCAAGGGTGGAGTATGCTGCTTGTATGCATCTCCTTAGGACAGCATGCCCCATCATTATTCCAGACATTGGAACAAGGATGAGGAATTAACATCACAGTTCCCAAAGTCCTATTCTTGAGTGCTTTATGTAATAAATTTCTTTTGTATCTTAATATATCATTTTCACTATAAAACTTAAATCAGAATAGATCAGTAGGAATAGTATGCCAATTACTACATATACAAAAACAAAAAAAAAAAAGGGAAAATGTCTGGTTTATCTTAAAGTACATTTGTGCCATTATTCAGCTGTAAAAGAAAAAGGACAGCATTCATACTTGCTCAGGGCGATAGGAAGAGAGATTTCCATCGGTGATCCTTTGTAACTTTGTCTTTCTCCAAGAGTGTATGTCACTTCTTGTCCATTGATCACCACTTTTTCTATTGTAAGGTCTTTTGTATCCAAAATCTACAATCAAATTAATGCTTTTTTAAAAAATAATAATAAAAATTTTATACATCAGAAAAATAACAAGTGTTAGATACAAGTTAATCTCAATGATTATAAAACTAGTTGCTTATAGAAGAGTGAAATTATAGAAATTACAGCAGTCAAAAGTTATGGCTTTATCTCTTGGGAACCTCAGCTTCCTGAAAATTTCTGCGTTCTAAGATTTGCATATATATTTTGTTATGTAATTCTAGAGTAGTCACGGAACTTTTAGGCTCTGTATAAAAGTCAATCCAAATGAAAATGCCTTTAATTTTTGTGTTCTCAAAACTATTATTAAAAAAATCTCCTATATAAAAAAATCTGTAACTTCAGTTCCTTTCACCCTGACTCAATATCTTACCATATATTTCTTTTTAGAATTCAAATAGTCCAAATTCTACAGTGTACTTTATTTCTAAAAATGAAAACAAACCTTAGCACTTAGTAAGCAGATAAGCTGACTGGGTATCACTGTTGTGTTATCTGGAAAAAGCTCAACCTTATAAGGCAACTCTGACCAAATGTAGAGAATTAAGAGATCATATGCACTTGTCACTGCCCATTAATGACAACCGCTTGGGCCAGAAAGGAATGGCAGCAAGTGTCCTGAGTAGTTTTCATCCCTGAATCCTGAGAACATGGCCCTTTCATCTCAAGTAATCTCAGTCTAGAATCTTCAACCTTGCTATACTACCAGTTTCCAAACAAGCCTCTCATAATATTTTTAAAACTTCACTAGATCCCTCTATGCAGTAACTACACTATTTCCTCTCCTTCCTTTCTTAAGAGAAGGGCAATCTATAGTTAACACTTTTACCTCCTCATCAACCGTTCTATTTTTCAATTTTTTTTTTTTTTTTTTTTTTTTAGCTCCTGTGATACTGAAAGGGCAGCCTCCCTGGTCCACTGGACCACTTCCTCTGTCCAACGAGCTGACCTATTGTCTAGTCCGCTCTTGAGGACCATGCCACCTGGCTGCAACCCCGTCCTTGGCTTCTCTGCCTTTACAGATAATGGCTCTTCTCCGTGTCCAACGCTTCCCTCTCCTCATTCTAACTCCCAAATATAGGTACGTCCCAGTCTTGGTCCTTTCATTTTCTTCTCTCCGTGGCTCTTACTCAAGCCTGTATCTTAAATGAATATCTCTGTTGTACAGATGACTACCAGTTTACTTTCGTAGAGTCGTGTTCCTTGGCCACCGTGTCAGCTGTACATCTGTAATTGCCTGCATGACATTCCCAGGAGACGTGCAGCTCATATTCAACAGGTCTCTACAAATGAAACCATTATCCCACCTAACTCAGCTCTTGAGTTTTTTGATTCCTTCAATGGAATTCTCAAGGTACCTAATATTTGAAAGGCTCAAATAAATCACACCTGATCTTACTTCCCAATCTCGCATAGCCAATTAGAAGCTTTGTTCTTCACAGTCTTAACATTTTCCTTTTTTCTCCTTCTACCACCACCCCAAGTCAGACCTGAACTGTTAGAACTCCCTTCTACCTCACCTCCCCACCTCAGGCATGTTTTTTTTTTCCCCTCCCTGATATCTGGTCTGGAAAAGAACCGGGAGTTATAATGCCAAGAAACAGGCATTTCCTAGCCATCTCTCTTTTAAAAAAAAAATTTGTTAACTATGGGAGAGCAGCTCAGAAAAAGTCACAAGGGCAACCGCTAAATTTGATTCCCATCTTAGTTTAATTTTCTTGTAGCCAGCCTGCCTGCCAGCCAGCCTTCCTGAGCAGTCAAATTTGTTATGAACATCATCTGTTTTCCTCCTAATGGGCAATTATTTCTTTCAGATTACTTTCTTTTGGGGGTACCTCAACTGTCACCCTTACTCTTAACTAGAACTGGCTATACTACTTGTATATTCGGAATGCATGGTTTATATTATATCTTAAGAATAATAGTTACCCCTTTGTCCCTTCATATTCTAGTATATATTTCTGAGTATCTAATTTGTTTCAGGAATGTAATCTGAATATGTGTTCATAACAACACATCTTATACAGACCTTATAACCATAAAGACAAATTAACTGAGACATTTCCCAATGAAACATTTTTTTCTGTATTGCCCAAACTTCTCAAACCTGTTCAGAATCAGAAGAGTTGGTTATTGCATTGACTATTTTGTTTGAAGCCTTTTTCATACCCCCAAAGCATGGTATAGTAGTTGGCCCTACACTGCTACAGCACTTGGTGTATTGCATTATAAAGATTTGTTCTCTACTAGACTGAAGGTGCTTAAACAGAGAGAATGTTACTTAGGTTTCCATTCCCAGGGCTCAGTACAGTGCCTGAAAAACAGTACATGTCAATTAATGCATGAAGCAAGTTCTGGACCAAAAGATAATAGAAAATGCAATTTTAAAACTATATATCTTAACTGCTAAGCTTCAATCTTCACTTCCAAATTATTAAGAAATTCCCCTTCAAACTTCTCTGATCAGTGTTAGTAAAACAGTAACAAAGGCGACTACATAGTAGACAAGTTAGAATTAGCACTTTTCAATAATTCGTACCTGAATACCAACTATGTGCAAGGTCATGATACATGTATGCAGTTATAAGAAACAATTCTGCTTATGGTAAGGAGTTACTGAGGATATAATTTGCTATCTCACAGTGTCCTCTTTAAACACCAAAACAGAAACTGTACTTCTGACCAACTAGATGGTTGTCGTGGAATATATAACTGATTTGACTTTTGCACAGGCTGCTGGGAAGTTCCAGGTCAACTCTGTGATCCATTTCTTTTGTGTGTATAGGGTTTCTACTGAATTTTCTCTTCCTGCAAATGCCTAATTATTTTTAATCTTATCATACTGTGTGTTTCTTTAAGTAGTCTCAAATTCTTCCTAGAATAAATAATGATTTGAGATAAGAAAGCCTAACAGGCTTCATTAGTAAGCCTATTTTCTACTTATCTATAATTTTTATTGATGCAAAATATTTTACTTATCTATAGTCTGCAGCGATGCAAAAATCCACAGGCTTATGTGTTAAAACCAACACCCAAACCAAACCAAACCAAACTAAAAACACCTTGATGTGAGGCCCAGCTTAGCCATATACTTAGTGAAGACCAGAGCCTCTGAGTCAGAAAGAACTGTTCATTTCCTGGATTCCACCCTTATTCATGTATGATTCGGCCATGACACCAATCCCTGTCTGAGCCACCAACTGAAGGGACACCTAAATAAAACTGAAAATTTGAATGAAATAAACAAATGCTTGCAGATTATCAGAAATGGTGAATACTGAACTTTAGTGTAAATAAACCAAAACTTGAAAAGACTTTTAGAAAGCTGGGAGTTAGTTCCTCTCAGAGTCTCCTTCAGGATTCCCCAGCATCACAGACTCCAAGAATGGGATGGAAAAGAAGACGTGTCTCTTCACCCAGCACTGGTACCAGATCTCTGCTGTGGGTGATGGGAAGGACCGATGCCATCTCACCTTCAAGACAGCACCATATTAAGTTTAGGCACTGCTTTCTAATTGAATTCATCCATGAACCAAACTGTTGAGTGTCTTCTACTTTCCAGGTGGCATGCTAGGAATTTAAAATATAAGGAGGTATGAAACATAGTCCCTACATTCAAGAGTACCTAACCTAGGAGAGGAAAGAAACAAGCTCACGTCACATGTATATATATTAGTAAGACCATGCTCTAGGTCTCAGGTTATTGTCATAAATATGCAAACAATTATAAACAGGCATTAGAGTGTATTACAAATAACTTTCCTCATACAATGCTTAACATTAATATAATTCCAGCTAATCTATTAAGCAGACATGCTAACTAGACATCATTTAAAAACCTTACTTTACTCTAGATTTGTAATGTAAAAACAATGTAAAAACAATGAAGCTTTCAGATTGTGACATTCTTTTCAAAATTTAAGCCTCCTGACTCTTCGTTACTCAGGGAACAGAGGTAATGCTTTTTATTTTTGCAAAAGAAGAGGGTAGTGCAAAGACATATTAGCAGTAATGAGCTAGGAAAATTCACTTTCTTTGAATAAAAGGAGACTGTATTAAAACAAGATTTAACTTCGATCTGATGGGGCAAAGTTGCCCAGGCAATAAAAGATGGTATGGCCATCTTGGCCAAGAAGACCAAAGTGCAATACACAAGGAAATAATTACTTTCTTGCTTACAATGCTTTTATTTTTCTTTCTTATAGTACTTTAGTGATTATATATCAATATAAGAGTAAGAAAGTTGAGTGTTTTATTAGTTCATATTAATGAACTTCAAATAAAGATTATATTATTAATATTAACTATTAAAAAGAGACATGAAAACTACTAATTCTTATCTATACTTGTAATTTTGCCCAATTATTTGAGCACACTAATTTCCCTCCTCAATACCTGATCTGATGGCTTACTGCTGTGCTTGAGTAGATACCACCAACCTGCCCTAGTTAGGAGACAGAATATGGCCAGTCTTTTCATGTCCCTCTTATTTTTAAATGCTCTTCATCAGACAACATGAATAAGAAAACTGAATATAGGTTAAAAGGTACAGATAAAATCACTGAATAATATTCGAAGAATCTAAACAAATCTTTATTCAAATGGTTAGAAAGCTTACAGAGGTACAGGTTTTCTAATAAGTGAAGGGATGTGATTACTTGCTCCTTGGAATCAACTCAATAAACTGTATTGAATCATCCTTAGAAAGCTTGAATAACCCGCCCCCCTCCTTAAATTACTAGAAGATAAGAATTTTTTTTGTAAAAAGCAAAGGCAGGAAAGACCCTCAAGAGAAACCGCTGCACCTCCACTTCGAAAGCAGAGAGACTGGAAGTTTCAAAGCAGGGCGGAAAGAATGAACGCTCTAGGCCTGGTATTCCCGAGAACCTTGAGAACTACCGGAGAGATCGAGGAACGGGGCAATCGGCGGTAACCTATAGACTTGTTTGCTGGCTGCAAAAAAGGTGCCTGGGGGTGAAGAGTGGGAGCCGGGATCAACCGGAAATGGGATCGGAGAGTTGGATGAGATTGGATTGCGGAAGGTGCACTGGGGGCCGAGGGAAGTTTGGGGCCTGAGGATGGGGTTCTGGACAGCAGGCCTAGGAAACCCGGAGGCCACGTCGGAGGGGAGCTTAGATGGGAAACAGGACTTCGGGGAGAGGGAGGACTGCCGCAAAGATGGAACGGGAGAGGGAGGCGTGGATGGGGCGCTCGGACGCGCCGCGGCGCCAGGGAGAGGGTCTTCAGCCGGGAAGGGGGAGGTGGGGCGACCCTTCATCTAACGCAGGGGCAGAGCGGGGATGCGGCGGCTTACGGGGGTCTGGACAGCGGGAGCCAGCGAGAGACGCGGCTGAGATGAGAGGGGGTGAAGAGGGGCAGACCCGGGCGCGAGGGGCCAGAGATCCCGCGGCCCGCCGCGACGACGGGCGAGGGGAGAGAAGAGGGTGGCCTGGGAGAAGCGGGCACTGCACAGGAACCCCGTACCAGGCTGCGCAGATTGTCCTCTTGAGACTGGACCGTGAGCGCGGCGGTCCCGGTCAGCGCCCGGCGAGCGAAGTCGACGCTGCAGCGCAGGTGCAGGTGCTTGGTCTGGCACACAGAGGCCGGAGAGGCCAAAGAACAGGAATCCACCACCTCCGGCATGGCTCTGAGAGATCCGCTGTGCACCCACCGGCACCCACACGCTCAGCCGCCGGACTTAGACTGAGAGCCGGAGCGGGAGGGAGGAGAAGAAGCGAGGGACTCGCGGGGCACGCCGGGAAACGCAGTGCCTTCAAGTCTCAGGAGCGCGGGGAACGGCGGAAGAGAACTACAAGTCCCGTGGTGCAGCGCGAGCAGGCGTGCGCTAGGCTACCTGGGTGCGTGCGTGGTAGCGGTGCTGCGGGGGTCGGTCGGCTTCTCCCGGCGGTAGAGAGAGGGTGGGCTGAAGTAACTGGATCCTAGAGGCCAAAAGAGTACTTCCATTTTAGTTCTATTCAACTTCGGTGGAAACTACGATGGCAACAAATGAACAGCTTTGTTAGCGGCTGCAGCGAGGGCGGGGCGGGAAGGAGAGAGGTAAAAGGCCTATCAGAAAGCCGTCTCGTGTGCAGCTCCTCGTTAGTATAGTGGTGAGTATCCCCGCCTGTCACGCGGGAGACCGGGGTTCGATTCCCCGACGGGGAGGCACAGGATAGCTTTTTCTTTTTTCTCATTAACAGTGAGTTCATTGCCACTTGCACACTTGCCTTGTTGGTAACCCTATACAAGTAAGCTAATTTTCATCCGTTTTAATGCTTTTTGTGTATACTTCCACACTCTGGGGATCTAAAATGGAATAAGCCAAATTCCTCTTTACAAACTGCAGTTGGAGAATCCTGTGATAGAAATTCCCGCCGGCAGCGACAGGACTGCAAAGCTGGGGCATCCATCTCAACTCGGGGGTCCTTCCCACGTAGTGAACAATGCTTTGCCTTTAAGGCGGAGCCTCAGAGTTGGAACTGGACGGAATCAGTAGAGGATAAGTTTCAAAGAACTTCAAAACAGCTGAACCGTTAATCCTGAATGCACGAATGGGGGACCCTTGCGGACTTCGAAGCTGGGTGGGGGGTGACGTGCACGCTCAGATCCGTTCTACGAAGAGCACTGATGGTATTCGGAGCATGAAAGCGAGGTCTCCAACGGAGGAGTTAGGAAACTGCTACGATAGTCCAGGTGGAAGAAGGTGGGAGCCTGACTTAGATAAGGAAGGACAGAGAAGCAGGAATGAACGCAGGTAAGCATATTTTCAGGTGGAGAGGATTCCGGCATCCGTGGCTGAAATCGTTCACCAGAGCTAGTAGAGTCTTCAGGGGCAGACGATTGAAAGGAAGATGCTAAGTTCCATGTTGGACATGGGGAGTTTGAGAACCTTCGGGAGTCAAAGCAGAGATGCCCCGGAGTCACTTGGATGTTAAAATCCACAGCTCTGGGAAAGCTCAGGTAGACATAAGTACACACCTCTGGGGGTGTGGATGACATTGTAATAGTGGGTAAGCCCAACCCAAGGACAGTGTATGATGTGAAGAACTGTGAGAACAAGTTAGAAGCTGGAAGAATATCAGAGTGTTAAAAAAAATAGCAGAAGAGAACCCCATAACATAAGCTAGAAAGAACCGCGGTGTCAAAGGCAGGGCAGAGGCTGCTGAAGTAAGGAGTGAAATTTTTCTTTTGGCTTGGGTGAGGGGTCTGGGGAAGGCAGTGGTTTCATGGACTTTTGTGGTTTGGCTCAGTGCAGAGCTACAGAGTAGTGTAGTGGGTTTAGCAGTGGAAGAGGAAAGGGGAAGCAGAACCTAGGCCACTCCTAGAGTTGCTTAGCCAGCGTGAGGAGGGAAGTGACAGGGGTTGCTAGAGAGGAAGGCAGTGTGGAGAAAGTGGCTTTTACTTTTGGGATATGAAAGAAACTTGAACATATTTAGGCACAGAGGTGAAAGGTTTCCATAGAAGAGGAAAGTGAAGTGTGTGGGGAGAGTTGATGGATGGAGCATGCTGGAACAGTCCAGTTCTATAGCAAATGTTATCTAACAATTAAGTTTGACTTCAGCAACTGAGAAAGATGCCGCATCTTTGAGTGTCCTTGTATTGGCCGCTGCTAGTCAGAGGAAAACAAAAGAAAACAAAAACGTTGAGAATTATAAACTCCAACACCTTACGCATACATAGGTACTAATTTCATAGGCCCTAAGAATCTGTGACATGATTAACATTTGCAAATATTTCTGGAGGTCACCAAATCTAGAATGACAAATATGATATAGAATTGTTTTAATCAAATAATACACGATCAAATTAGTTTTCTAACCTAGAATAGGAAAAGGATAGATTGTTTTAATGAAATGAATGTCAATATTCTCATCTTCCGTTATTGGTTACAGGAACCCATGGTGTTTATGCTGCTTGTGTAAGAAAACATATCCACAGACATTTCCAGATGAATTCCTCATTTGATTAATAGGTTTATCTTATCAAAGATAGTTGTACAATAGGAATTATTTTCTAAGATACTATTGGTCCCCAAATATGGAGTGTACAGTATGAGCAATTCACAATAATTGTTTTTTTTAAAAAGAGAGAATCAATTTTACTTATTCATCTGGGTTTTGTTTCTCTGACACTTAGTTGTGTATGTCATACTAGGGTTCAAACCTGGGTCCTTGAGCATGCCAGGCAAGTTCTCCAACCGCTGAGCCACCACTCCAGCCCTGGAATGCTATTTCTATTCAGATTGAGAACAGTATTTAAATTGAGGGTTTCCATTGAATCTATAAAGTAAGGGTAATATCAGGGCCTATCTACCAAAGGAGATGGTTAAGGATGAAAAAGATAATATGTAAGAAGTCTTATGAAAAATATGCATATTTACTGAACCACATGAACAGGAAGTGTTCCAGCCTTGCTGTTCACCTGGAAAAGTTCCTTAATCTCTCCATCCCCTCAAGATTATTGAGGTCCCTGTGCCTCCAGGGATTAAGAGGTGAAATGAAATTATGAATGTGAACGAGTGCATGTTATGGATTAGCTGGCGTCAGTATCGCTATTGCCTTTCGTTTTGCCTATTTCAATAATTTTAATATTTCTTTTTCGTTGTTCTCTTTGCAGGAAGTTTTAGGAAGACCTGAAAAACGAGGAACAACCAATATTTGTTAAGCAAAGCAGGCCATGCCAAATTAGGCCTCTAAAAAGGGATTGCAACAGGAGGGAAGATCATGTTTTGAAATTCACTTATAGGAAGTTTCATTTGGTGCACTGACATGTCCCTTAAAAGGGTATAAAGCCCTCACATCCCCTTCCCCACACATACACTTCACACAGTCCTTTCCTTTCTTTAAAAGTTCAGTGTACTTTGCAGATACTACAGATATTCAGTGCATTCTACTATATGGTCCCGCCTAGAAGGGAGTTGGGGAAGACTCTGTCCTACTCATCAGATGATCTGCACTCTAATACCCAGCTGTGCCAACGATGTAAGACAGCTTGGCGTTAAGAAAAAGGCCAACGCCTCTGGAATGTGCTACAGAAGTTCTAGAGGGAGGGTCAGGAATCACTTCTTGGATGACATAGCATTTGAACGGTGCTTGAGAGATGAGGTTTTAGTAGGAAGAATGACAGCATTGAGAATGGGCAGTGGGGAGTAGGCAGGTAGACATAACAAAATCAGGGAGTGGGCTAGAAGCAGAGGGGAAAGCAACTCTGGGGGTTTGAAACCCTACTAGTTAATCCAGTACATGCACACTCTTTAATAATATACCTCTCTTCTTTCCTCTACAAGTTATACATCTGCTTTTCCCCCATATCTATATTTCCTTTCGTCCTTAGTAGTAAAATTCTCCCTGTTTAATTGGACATATGTCTGTCCAGAAAAAGACCACATTTCCCATCTTTCTTTGCATTTATGCAAAGTTCTGACCAATAGAGCCTAAGTGGAATTGTCAGTGATGACTTCTAGGTCTCCTTAACAGGAGCTTAAAAAACAAAATCCAGGGGCTGGAGAAGTGGCTCGGTGGTTACAGTGCTTGCCTGGCATGTGCAAGTATGCAATTTTGAACCCCAACACCACATATACAACTAAGTGTCCCAGGAATGAAACTCATATGAAAAACTAAATAAAGATTGCTTCTTTCTCTCTCTCTCTCACTGTCCCCTCTTAAAAAAACATATAAATAAAATTAAAAAACAAAACCCAAAAAGCTCTTCACCTATTCTGTTATCTGAAATGCAGACTTGATAGCTAGAGCTCTGACATGTTGTGTCATGAGATTGGAGCCATGTGGATAGTGGAGCAGCAAGACAGGAGGAGCCATGAGCTGAAAATAGCCACATGAAATCCGCACATGGATTGCTCTGGATTTCTTTTATTTGAGAGAGAAGTAAACATCCTTTGTTTAAGACAAAGGATTTTCTGTCACTCACAGGCTACTCAGTCTTTACTGAAATACCTCATCAAAGTTGGATGAGTTTATCAGTTTTCATCCCCGGGACTTGCCCTGGTCTATTAGTTTCCCACCACTTTATTGTGGATTACTACAGATGTTTGAAAAATATAATTATGCTAGATATGTCTTTCTTCCTTCTTTCTTGTATCATCTGCTACAGCACTCTTTAAAATCCTTCAAGGTCTCACCAGTGTCTGCCACAGATATGCTTTGCGTGTCTGGATTTAGGGTCTTTCTTTCTTCCTTTTTTAATTTATTTTGAGAGAAACAACTTTATTTAGTTTTTCACATGCCCTTAGTTGCTCCAACACTCAACTTGTGTATGTGGTGCTGGGGTTTGAACCCAGGTCCTCGTGCCTGCCAGGCAAGCGCCAAAACCACTGAGCCACCGCTCCAGCCCCTCTTCCTTTTTTTAAAGGTAGTTCTGGAGATTGAACTCAGGACCCCGTGCATGCGCGGCAGAGCTCTACCACTGAGGTACACCACAACCCTCCATTTTCAAAAGCTAGAATTTTTGTAGGGGAGGGGACTAGGGATTGAACTCAGGGGCACCTGACCACTGAGCTACTTCCTCAACCCCTTTTATATATTTTATTTTGAGTTAGAGTCTCACTAAATTCCGTAGGTCATCACTAAGTTGCTGAGGGTGGCTTTGAACTTGTAATCTGCTTGCCTCAGCCTCCGGAGTCACTGGGATTATAGGCATGTACCACCACACCTGGCAAATGGGAGAATTTTTAAAATACAATTCAAGGAATTAAAAGGTCAATAGAGAAAGATTTGGCAAAAATTTTAATAACCTATCATTCACCATATATAATACATGCAATTAGTACATTTGCATGCTTTTTGTGATTTTTTAAAGTCTGAAACATATTGAAATGAAAATGAGTCTCAGTTCTTGTCTAAGTTCACTGTTTTGTGGTGGTGGTGGTAGTTATTTTTGCATTTGATATTTATGAGTTGAGAATCCCGTTTTGCTTAGATATCACATATCTTAGATGTCTACAGAAGGCCGTAGCAGTACATCTAGATTCCTTAGTTGGGTATTCTTGTTGCCCTTTGAACAGGATGGCTTTCTGCCTTATGTGGTCTGATGATCCTTTGATGTTAGCTCCTCATAAACTCCCTCTCTTGCTTCTCCCTTGCAGAAATGCATATTGTGCTTTATATCCAGTTATTTAAGTCAGTGATTTTAATATTCCATCTCACCCAAGCAATATAAACCCTAGGTTGAAAACTAACATAATTCTCCATGTTGCTCAAAAGTAGTGTTTCTGATAGCAGAGTGACAGAAACAATAGTCTTTTCATGGCCACCAGGCCTTCAGGGTCTTGTTCCCGCTTGCTTTTCCAGTTCCACCTATGCCTTCCCAGCCCACGGCACTCTGTCCTCTGATTATACCTCACTTCCTGCTTGCTCCTGCTTATAAGTGTGCTTCCCCCATATGTGTTATCTTTCCAGGGACATTTCGTCCCTCTTCCCTGTCTCCAAATTCTGCCCAGAAATTCTCTGTTTGGTAACTTCAGGTCACATAGGGTAGACCTGGAGATGAACTGGAGGGGAAGCAGGGACTTTATTGAAAGAACCATGTACACCAGGGGAAGAAGGAGCTTTAATTTCTCCTCAAGGCTGTAAGAATTCCCCAGGGGTCTTAACTGGGACATGCTTCTGGATTGACTGGGGTCCAGAAAATTTCTGTGTAAACAGGAGGCAGTGCCCTCTAGGACTCAATCACAAGGGGTTGTGGAACGGTCTTTTGTAGGCTTAGGACAGTAGTGTTAATTGATTAATCTTAGCTGTTCCCTACACATACCTTCCAGCCTTGTGATTAAATTTAGAACATCCCAGAACTTTTCTTCTGTCATGTTGTGGTATGATGTGTCTGTGGCGGCATGGAAGACAGATTGAAGGGCTATGTGGTCTTTCAGTTGGGGAGGTGTGAACAAGAGGAAAGAGCAAATGTTGAAGTTTATCTCTTCTACTGCCCTCTTCATTGCTTTGAAAAGACAAATATATAGGTCTTCTCAGTTTTGAAAGTTTTATTATTATAGAAAAACAGAGGAGGAGGAGCAGTTCTGAGGTGAGGAACGAGGGCAGCCTTGACCAAGGAGTCAGCAGTAGCATTGCTCAGAAGTGATCAAGTTCACATATTTGAAGGCTGAGCCACTACGATCTCTGGCAGTTTAGATATGGAGCCAAAGGTCAGAAGGATGTGGTGTGATTGCTGAACTAGGAGACTGTGGGAGAAGTAGACTGCTATGGGAAAGGGTAAAGGAAAAAGTTGGGCAATGAAATCCTAATTGAATTGCCTTTGAGGAGAACAGGAAGAGAAAGGAACTGAAGTCAGAGTATATATAGATCATTCTTTCTTTGAAGAGTTTTGCTGTAAAGGAGATCAGAGACATGGGATCATAGTTAAAGAGGGATTTTAGTTAAGATGGAAAAATAAAAGCCTGTCTATTGGTGGTTGGGAATATTCCAGCAGAGGCCCTGACCTATAGGAGAGAAATGGCTGAAGGGATAGAAGAGTGTTCTCACCAGGACACTGAGCCTGGGATCCAGGCTACGAGTGAAGATGCTGGCCTTAGCTAGGAGCACAGTAGCCAAACCATAGATGCAGGTAGTGGGTAGGTGAGTCCTGGACTTCCCCTTCAGTTTTCTCCATGCAGTAGGAATGAGAATGAAGTTGGGGGAGAATGAGGTGTTGGAGGTTCCAGGGCAGGAGGTCAAGGAGAAAGTGAGACTGGATGGATTAGTTTGGTTGCTGAGCACCTCTAAGGGCCCCCTGGAGGGCCTTGGTTGGGGATCACCATGAACCAGGCCAGCAGTATGGGTGGATTTTCTCTAGTTCTGCTTGACTGCCTGGGGGGACTTAGCCAAGAGAGTATGCACGCTGTGAAAGAAAGGGACAGGGACATGAGAGAGACTGAAGAGGCAGAGTCAACCGATTAGATCAGAAGATGGTTGGAGTCAGGGTTAATGATCTGGAAAAACAAGGGAGCAGTGTGTCAGAGTATGACACAATACTGGTTCTGGATGACCTGCTGTTTCTGCGCGAAGGGTAGGAGGAGAATATATAAAACACTTGCTTATACCCACATAAAATATTTCTGGAAGGATTTTGAAGAAACTCACAGCATCATTTGTGAGGAAGGGAAGTAGGGTGGCCAAGGAACAGAGGCAAGGAAGATATTTCAACAGAATCACTTCTTAAGCTTTTGCAATTTTGGTGGAAGTGAATACATTTCCTATTCAAAAGAGTTATTTAGGGGCTGGAGTGGTGGCTCAGTGGTTACAGCACTTGCCTGGCACGTGTGAGTACGAAAGTTCAAACCTCAGCACCACGTACACAACAAAGTCTCAGAACTAAATAAAACATTGATTCTCTCTGTCTCTCTCTGTCTCCCTCTCTCTCTCTCTCTCTCTCTTTCTCACTGGACCAAAAGTAAACCAAAAGTAAAACAGCCTCCTGCAGCCTCCAATTCACTTGTGCTTTCTTTCTTTCTTTTTTTTAATTGGTTCATCATAGTCTCACATATTGGAGGGAATCATTATGTTGCAAAGTAACCAGCAAGAGATCAAGCCCAGACCAATGCAAGCCAAAAGGAGTGTCTTTATTAGCCAGCTGGTTACTGCCTCCTCAGCACTTCTCTTTTGCCAGTGCAAAAACTGGGGACAAAACTTCTGGCCAGTGCAAGGCCTCTGGGAAGGAAACCAGCAAGCGGAAACTCTCCACCCCATGGTACCTAATCCTTACGCCCTACTCATCCTGCTCCCACTGAGCCAACAGGGTTACACCGTCCTGGACCTAAAGGATGCCTTCCTCAGTCTCCCACTGGCAGAGGTAAGCCAACCTCTTTTTGCTTTCGAATGGACTGACCCAGATACAGGTCATACTGGGGAACTGATGTGGACTAGACTCCCTCGGGGGTTCTAAAACTCCCCGATGTTATTTGATGAGGCCCTGAATGCAGACCTCCTAAATTACCACCTAGACCACCCTGAGGTCACCCTCCTGCAATATGTGGATGACCTCTTACTGGCAGCTAAAACTGAAACAATGCAAACGGGCCATGCCAGGAGCCAGCCCCGGCAGAACTCTCGGGTCCCTGAAGGATGAGTGGAGCCGGTGCAGAGGAACATCTTGAACCTCTGGGACAGGTTGCAAGCACAGTTCCCTGCTTGAGCAAAATGCCATCTGTTCTTTATTGTGATGTATTTTTATACAGGTAGCAAAACAATACTTTCATTAACTGTTTCGTTACATTTGACTTCTTTTTAAATTTCTCAGTAATCTCCGACATTGGCCATCAATACAATATGCTTCCTTGACACATTAACCACAATGGTTTTTTTTCTTTTTCCATAAGTGTCTTTTTTTGAGACATTACACCCTCTACCTGTGTTACACTTAAAGAGTCCATTAAGGTCAGCTGTCTATACCTGCTCAAAAGTTTTTGCACAAGCATTTTACTAGGAAATTTTCTTGCTTTTGGTAATACAGTATTGTCTAGCTTTCGTGCCCTTTTCCAAGCAAGCAATTAGCATAGTATTACAGTTCTATACCAACCAAAATTATGTTGTTGTCATCTACTATTAGTAATTTTGCAAAATAGTTATGTGTCCTTACTAAGTTCTAAGAATTAGAAACTTAAACTATTTAAAAACAAAGGCAAAATGAGAAATAGAAAAACATGTTCCTTAATCACTCATATAGTATGCAGTGTGGACACTTGATTTTTAGGTAATATATGTGTAACTGTTTACTTATGCTGTTTCTTTGTTCCTTTGTCTTACATCTCCAAGGTAGCCCCTGACGCACAAGTCTCTAAAGAAAGGGCAGGTGCTGGACATTAATCCATTTGCCATTAATATTAGCATTCTCCATTTTCATTGTATATTCCTACAAAAAGCAATGGTGGGTCTGTGGGTGGAGGGTCTTAATAATTATTTATTTGGGCTCCTCTAGGTGGATACCACAAATGTCCTCCAATATTATAGGCTACATACAGTGGTCCCTGTATTGTGGGAACAACAAATCTCCTATTATATGTCTTTGATTGTTTAACTGGTAAAACATTAACAGGACTAGATGTAATCAACATGGGTGAGAGTAATTCCTGTAAATGTAACTTTCTTAAGAACTTTTCAAAGTTGGATTTCTGGTTATCTGGGCTTTTTTAGTGTGGTATTAATACATTTTTTAAAGGCATTTCTCATCTTCCCTCAGACTCCACAGACCCAATGAAGTATTAGTACTTTTACAATGGTCTTTATCATCAATAACAAATTTTTCTGGAATTTTAATCTGCAAAGGCATAATTATAAGTATGATCATTTTAAGAAAACATCCAATTCCTAGGAGAGGTAACAGCGGCAATTTCCTGGAATGGTGGCCTTGCCAAGCCCTTCCCCATGCCTGGACCTTGTCAATCAGCATGGTGGAAATGGTCCCCACCAGGGCCACAGAGGGACTTCTAAAAGAACGAGAAACTTTGGGTTACTGGGTCTCAGCCAAAAAGGCACATTTATGCACCCCAATTGCCACTTACTTGAGATGTGAATTAAATCAAGGACAAAGAAAGTTGTCAGCCCAAAGCTTAGGACAGGTAGAAAGGGTGGACAGGACACTTAAGAAGCTTTAACTAAATTAACATTTGAGACTGGTGAAGGTTGGTTGCGCCCCCTTCCCTTTGCCCTCCTAAGGGCAAGAAGTACCCCATATTTATAAGGTTTTACCCCCTTTGAAATAATGTTCAGCAGATCACCACCACTTCCTCCCCAGCTTGGGGACAATTAACTGAAATAACTAACCAGGCTCTTCTCCAGTCCCTCCAGGCACTCCAGCAGGTTTTAACAAAAACCTATTCCCTGGTTCCAGAGGCCCAGCCTGACTGGACTAAAGACTCAACACCCCCTCCTTTCCAGCCTGCAGATGCAGTTTGGGTAAAATGACATCATCTCAAGCCAAGGTGGTAGGGACCTGGTGATCCTGACTACTTCTGCAGCAATCAAAGTTGCAGGAAAACAACACTGCCCACTCCCAGGTCAAGTGGGCAACGGAGGCAGATTCTTCAGAGGATGAACTATGGAAAGTGCAACAGACACCTAAGTTGGACCCATGAAAGCTAAGATTCACTCACTGCTCCCCTCAACCTTTGGCCTTTTCATGCCTGCTATCTCTCTAGTAGTTCATAGTCCTCATCAACCCTAGAAATTAAGAAACACAGTAAATGGGGAGGTCATTCAGAGACTACACACTTCCAAACAACCTGTATGCAGTGTACAAATTTAGGTAAATTTTAAAAGTCAGCAAACTGGTTAAAAATCCCTGGACTCATTGGTTGAAGTGTCCTTCAAAATAGATGAGCCCTTGATCTACTTCTTATCAAACAAGGTGGCCTGTACATGGCCTTGGGAAAAGCCTCTTGCTTCTGCGCTAACCATTCAGGAGAAGTCTGGGAAAGTTTGGCATTTGTACGAAGAAATCTAAAAGTCAGAGAATCAATTCAGTTAAATTAATGGTTATCAGGGGCCACTACAACCGCTCAGCTGTAGATAAACTTCCAAATGAGTCCAGGATTTGACTCATGGACTTAAAACCAGTGGGGAATGTGACAAGGCTGTGAGCCTAAGAGGCTCCATGTTTGCACTCTAGCTGACCCCTCCCCTGAGTATGGAAAGCCCCATACTGTGAGACTTACAGAATGTTCCATAAGCATTGCCAACCAGGATGCGATTGATCCTTGTTCCGCAATAGAATTGATGTAACTGCATTTTTTGGCTTCTGGAAATGAGCCTGCTTTGTGCACCTGCAGACCCTCCAGCACCTAGGAGGATATGACTTTTGCCTTTGTAAGACCCTGAAAAAAGAGGATTGGGGCGGCACTCCGAACAGCATTTTTCTGTGTTGGCAGTCGCCGGTCACCTAATAAAGACTCCCCATTTGGCTTACGTTGGTCTCGGCTTGGTCTCTCACTGGTTACCCTGCAACAGTTGTCACATATTCATGCACAATATTGACAAAAGTAAATTAAGGCCAATCCTAGTCCAGGATGCCCCCTCCTTCATCCATTCCCTGATCTCATGTCTCCTCTGTAACACCCCCATGTTATAGATAGAAATGAGCATATACATGTATATTAATTATTGAGATTTCCGAGTTTATACGCCTGCCTGAGTATAGTTTGGCTTCTCATGGGAGTCCCCACTCGTGATACCAGGAGCCCCAGTAGCTCCACTTCAGGTGGCCCCACACACCCCGGGTGAGCTGTAGCCTAAGCTCTCTACTTCTCTGACTCTTACTGAAGCCTGGGGGTCCCGGGGCCCCCATCCTCCTCCTCTGACCCCTCTCCCCACCCTTGGCAGGACTCTCTTCCTCCCCCTTGGGCGTCCTCTCCCTTTAGTCTGGTCCAGAGTCTAGTAGAATCCGTTGCCCTAAGGGAGCAAGGTACACATGACACCCTTCACTTCCTCTAGCGAGTGTTAAAGTAAAGGAAATTATTTCAGCCATCTTTTTCTTTACGTTTAACTTACAAAGTGATTGAGCTAACACTGACCCACTTCTCCATTTTTCTGTTGAATCTGTTTTTGATTGTGCAGCCTTATGCAAGAATTCTATATTTATATTCACTACTCTAGTCTGCTTTTCAAGAGAAGGTTCTGGCAGCTGGGGAGGCCAGAAATGAAAGAGCATGAGACAAAGTTCTGCCAATTTTATAAAACGACATAAGTGGATCCCCCTCCCATCTCTCCACCCCTGCCTCACTCCCATGATTGACAGCAGGCAGGGTCTGGTGAGCCTCTGCAGTCACCAGGGGCCCCTCCCAGAGTCCGCCTTTGTTTCTCTGCTTGTGCCCTTTGGAAGAACTGGCCTAAGCAAAATAGGTTGTCAGACTGTTCGGGGTGGGAGCCAGAGCATGATGGCTGGTCACATGACTTCTCTTTCCCCACACAAAATGTGCTTGAGGGCCAGCAGCATCAGCACCTCCTCGAAGCCTCATCAGAAATACAGATTTCAGAGGAAGGGGAATGGGAGAGGGAGGGAAGACAGTGAGGGATCCAAGGGGACAATCAACAATGTAACATACTCTTTACTCCCCTTTGAAATCAAACAATACTTATGCAATCATTTAATTCAGAAAAATTCGCAATCATATATTTATATATAGGTATACATATATATATGGACTTTTCTGTTATAGGGGTGTAATATAGAAGAATCAAGAGATGGGTATTGGCAATGTGGGGGAAACTATGGTTTAGGATCAAAAGCGTATCATATTGTTACTTTATACACATTTATGATTGTACAACAATCCAACTCCTCAATAAAAGAATAGATAAATAGGGGCTGGAGCAGAGACTCTACATTTTACCTCTCTGAGCATGTTTACTGGATGATCAAATGTGTAAATGAATGAATGAATGAGACTATTAAAGAATTATTAAGCTAACTTATTAAGTGCCTTGCTCAGTGTTGACCCTGGGGCAAAGAGAAAGCCACCTTGAGCCTTTCCCTGTCTTCTGATGCCAGTAGGCATTATATTTGTTTGCAACACCAAATGCTCTGGCTACCCTCATGCATTGTTATTGAAGCTTACTATCTGCCTTAGTCTGTTTTCTGTTACTATAACAAAATATCCAAGACTGGGTTAATGTATTAAAAAAGAAGTTTATTTGGCTTTTGGTTCTAGAAGCTGGGAAGTCCAAAATTTTGGTGCTAGACCCTCGTAAGAGGGTTCATTTGCTGCATTAAAATATGCAGAGGACCACATTGCGAGACTGACCAAGTGTGCAAACTTGGATCTGTCTTCCTCTTCTAAAATCACTAATGTCATCATGGGTGGGGGGATTCCACTTCCATGACCTCACCTAATCCTGATTCTCTCCCAAAGATCCTCTCCAAATACCACTATCATATGAATTTGAGAATTAAATTTCTAGTACAAGAACTTGTGGGGGGAGGCTGGAGCGGCGGTGAGGATTACGGTGCTTGCCTGACATGCTCGAGAACCTGGGTTCAAACCCCAGCACCACGTACACAACAAAGTGTCAGAGCAACGAAAGTCACATGAAAAACTAAATAAAAATTGATTCTTTCTATCTCTCTCTCTCACTGTCCTTCTCTCTCTAGAAAAAAAAAGAACGTGTGGGGGAATTATCAATTTATATTAGTGTACATTAGTGTGTGCATACTGAACTTTATAAGTTGACCATACCACTGCAAGTAGCACCCAGATTAAAAATAGAACGTTACCATCACCCCATGAAATGCCCCCCATAAGTTCTCTCCCAGTCTCTGTAAATCCTGCTCCCTAGAGGTAACCACTGCCTGTGGTTTGCATATTACCTTGACCTGATTTGCCATTTCCGTTTCCCTTATGTAAATGGAAGCACACTATCTGGACTCCCATGCCTGCTCCTTCCTTGTTGCTGTGTAATAGTTCTAGGTTGTGCATTCTTACTGCTGGGTAGTACTGATATCTTTATTCATTCTACAGGGGATGGACATTTGGGTAACTTCCGGTTCTGGGTTTTTTTTTTTTTTGGTGTGTTGTTTGGTACTGGGAAACTGAACAAGTTGCTGAGGCTGGCCTCAAGCTCACAATCCTCATGCCTCAGCCTCTGGAGTTGCTGGGATTACAGACGCGTGCCACTGTGCTTGGCACAATTCTGAGGCACAATTCTGAGTGCGCTGCTATTGACATTCCAATCCGTGTCTGCGGGTGAACAGATTATAGCCACATTCTGATGTGCTGCTTTGAAGTTTGGACAGCTGAATCCCTACCAGGAAATTTCCTTTGGGATTGTTGCACTGATACAAAAATCATTCATAACAGCAACTGGGTTCTGTAGTTTTTTCTACAAATCCAACATCCCCACCCCCATCTTGAGTAGGGGGAAAGGTGGATGAAGTGGGGGCGGGGAAGCTACTTTCAAGTTAGAAGGAAAAAAATCCTTGCCAGTACTGGTCCCTACTTCATTTTCCTCTCAGTTACTTGCGTTTCTTTTCTAGGTGCACCTGATTGCAAGCTGGGATATACCGGGGCTTTTTTGTGACTCAGAGATTCCAGCTAAGTAGCCAGTGATATTTCATCACAGCAGAAACCTACATCTTTTGTTCTAAGAACCTAAAACAAGTGAAGGGTTTGACAAGTGTCGGCAGGACTTCGTTTTCAAAAACCATGTTTCTGTCTTGTCTTGGTTGGCTTCAGGCCCGATGTTTCTTGCTTTGCTCAGAGAACAGGTTGTTTCTCCATGCTCATGAAATGTGCCTTCCTGAGTGAAGACCAACGCAAAAGGCTTTTCTCCTAAATATTCTTCTCATCTACAAATCTGTGTTTGAGAAACAAACTACTATTTTGTTATTTCTTACAAGACATCTCTCTCACTTGGAATTCAGAGTTGAGCAAATCTGTGTAAGAGACTCCAAAGTTAGCTTACTTTTTACCTTCTCCCAAGGGTGTGTCTCAGTCTCCCTCCCTCCCATTCTTCCTTTTATAAATTGACAAATTATGCTTGTATGTAATTATGGGGCACAAAGTGATATTATGAATTTTTTTTTTTTTTTGGTACCAGAGATTGAAACCAGGGGCACTTAACATCAGAGTCACATGCCTAATCTACCTTCCTTTCTTCCCTCTTCCTTCCTAGACGGAGTCTTGCTAAGTTGCTGAGGCTGGTTTTGAATTCACTATCTTCCTGCCTCAGCCTCCTGAGTTGCTGGGATTATAGGTGTTTGCCACCATGCCCAGAAATATTATGAATTTTCCTTTTTTTAAAAGAGAGAGAGGGACAGTAAGAGAGAGAGAATTAATTTAATTTAGTTTTTCATGTGACTTTTATTGCTTCAACACTTTGTGTGTACATGGTGCTGGGATTTGAACTCATGCATGCCAGGCAAGTGTTTTAACTGATGAGCCACAGATCCAGCCCCAGTATTATGAATTTTTAATACAGTGTGGAATGACCAAGCCAACCAGTCATCCATCACTTCAAACATGTGACCCCTTCCATGATAAGAACATTTGGGATCCACCTTCCCAATAACATTGAAGTGTGCAGTCCTGACCGCTAGCCATCTTCATTCACTCTGTGCAACAGATCTCCATGAAAGGAAAAAAATCAGACTTCTTCCCCCATCTGAGGCTTTGTACCCTATATAAGCCATGTACTTGCACAGACCCCTAGACCTGGCCTCACCTCCCTTCCAAGATGCTTTCCCTTGACTTCAGAGCAGCCCTTTCCCTGATGTGTCTCTTGGTCCTTTGTCACGGACACATGGAACCTTGCTCAGCTGTCCCCATGGAGGTTGTGATCCTGCAGGCTCTCCATTCCCACTCCTCGCGCCCCTGTTCCCTGCCCCACTTTCTCCACAGATACCTTCCCAGCATCTTTCCTTTTGCTTTCCATCCTTCATTCTTCTGATCACGAACTGTACATTCGTATGTGTGTAACTGCATAGCTAATCCTCATTATTCATGGATTTGATGTTTGCACATCCGCCTCCTTACAGAAACTTATTTGTTACCCCAAAGCCAGCGCTCACAGAACTTTTGTGGCCATTCACAGACACATTCAGAGCTGTGAAAAGTTTGAGTTGCCCCAGGCACATTCTTCACTGAGGCCAGACCAGGTGATTCTCTGCCTTATTTCTGCTCTTTTACTATAACCAAGTGTCCTTTGTGCGGGCTGGTGTCGTGGGGTTTTTTTCTTCATATTTTTGTGCTCTTTGTTGGTGACTTCACTGTTTACAATGTTCCCCACGCGAGTGCTGAGTGCAGTCTAGTGCTCCTAAGTGCAAGAAGATTGCCTTGTGCTTTAGAGTAAACACACATGTGCGAGAGAGGCCAAGTTCAGGCATGAGTTGTGGTCTATTGGCTCTGAGTTCAATGTTACTGAATCAGCTAGATATCACATAAAGTGTCTTTAAACAGAAACACACATACAACAAGGTTATATTGTGCTTGGTTGAAGAAATCTCTTCGTGGCCAGAGACTCACAGGAACCTACCATACTTCCCCGGGAGCGGTGGTTCAGGATTCACGCACTCAGCATTTACCACAGCTCTACAGAACTTCACCTGCAAGTCATGAGAATGCGCGAGATACATTTCTTATCTTTCCGGGTACTTTGGATTTTGAATTTTGTTTTTGTTTGTTTGGTTTTTTTTATACATCTCTCTCTCTCTCTACCCAAAGAAGTTAAGGTAGCAAGCTTCTTACAGCTCTCCACCAGCATCCAGCCCAGTCCAAACTCTACTGAGTACTGAGTACTCTACTGAGTTACTCCTCAGTAGAGAAGGAAGATGGAACACAAAGTAGGGACAGGAGGGAGAAACAAAGATAGCAGAAAGAAAATGAGGCAGAAAAAGTGAGGCAGTTCAGTGTAGGCAGAGCAATGTGGTTGGTAAGGAGATCATCTTTCCTGAGAAGGCAAAGACATCCCCCAATGCTAATGAGGGTCTGACACTGATAGGCGCAGATGTGAACACTCCCTGCTAAGCAAGGAACCACATTCTTTCTATTGGCGCCTAAGGCATGGATCAAAGAGCCTAAGGCATGGATCAAAGACTGGACCAGAATTCCCCGAACCTGTGTGCTAGGTACAGGGGCAGGGAAGCAGTGACCAATCCAGGAGAGGTTGTCATATAAAAGGGGCAAAGCTCACTGCCTCATCGGCTCTGTCCCCAAGTCTGCTCTTTTCCCTGTGCTTTACTTTCTATAATAAAACTTGTCTACTACTCTTTCCTCCGTATCCCTCGGTTTCATTCTTCGATTCCGTAGTGGTTTTGTGGAAAAGGACTTAGCTTCCCAGAATTTCTCAGTCTCACTCCTGAAGTGCTCCCTCTTTATTCCTGAGAGAAATCACCCAGCTAGGAATTATATAAAATTAAATTTTGATATTTCATGATAGATTTGGCTTTTATGTCTTCTCTTTAAGGAATCCAACAAAACAATCTTCTGGATTCTTTTGGGTTTTTCAGCTGGAGTGGTGGCTCAGTGGTTATGGCGCTTGTCTCGCATGCGTGAGTACGCGAGTTCAAACCCCAGCACCACGTACACAATGAGGTCTTGGAGCAACAAAAGACTAAATAAAAAATTATTTCTTTTGAGTTTTTCAACCTTTTCTTCTCCTTGCTCTCCCCTGCACCCTCCGTCTTCACTTGGCGAGGGCTGACATGGGCAGGCACTGTGGCAGGCATAGATGCGCCTCTGTGTTATCATCACACCTTCAACAGGTGTCAAGCAGCATGGACGCCCACTTGTCCTTGGGAAGTTCATAAGCCTACTGGGACATGGGACCATGAAGTGAAACCACTAAACATCAACATGGGAGACTGAATAATTAAAGTGCACAGTGCTCTTTAACTCAACAGGGCTACCCCCATGAACCCATCACCTTGAAAACGTCAAGTCAAAAATTCACCGAAAAACGCGCTTCACCTGCTGAGCATGTAGCTTCGCAGCACAGTACGCTGTAGAGTAAAACTTGTTCACCCTAGTGATTGAATGACTGATGGAGAGCTGTGGCTCGCTGCCTCTGCCCAGCATCGTAAGAGACTACCAGATTGCGTATCACTAGCCTGGGAAAAGATCAGAATTCAAACTTTAAAGTACAATTGCTACTGAATGCACATCATTCTTACACCATTGTAAAATTGAAAAAGTGTAAGTTGCACCATTGTAAGTCAGGGATCCTGTGTATCCAGGAGGACAAGTGCCCAAGTGCCACTGTAGGATTTCAATGGTGAGGTCAAAGGGCATCTTTCTGGCAGCAGTGAGGCTTGCATGGAAATATAAAAAAGGGATCTCTAATTTTCGTCGATATCTCATAAGATTGGGGTACACCCAAACAGATGTAGGTCTGCAAATTCTTGGACTGGGGATGTGACAGGTAGAGTCTTTGTCTAGCATGCTCAAGGTTCTGGGTTTGATTGCCAGCACTGCCAAATTAAAAAAAAAAGTTGTAAACTTTTACATGTGTGAATGTAATAAATATAGTAAAATGAAGAACAAAATACATTGAGAGCAAGATGTGTCGCTACCTCAGGCGTCCCTGAGGGCGGGCAGGACAATCCGGACCAGCTGGATCGTCCCCCGGGGGCTGATCAGGAGGGTGAGTGCTGTGGCCGAAACCCGGATCCCCCCTCATTGGAGATCCCTTCCCTCTCGGCTGGGGAAATCAGTCAACCACACACAGAGGATGGCAGCTTCGAATCCATTTATTACCAAGGCACACAGATTTTTATAGAGAGGGGAGACAGCCAAGGAACCAAGAGTAATCCTTCTAAGGGAGTTGCCAGGGGTTACGCAGATTTCAAGTACTGAAAAACAATTTAGGAACACCTGTGATTAACACATTCCAACCTAACCTGATCTTATTTGTATCAAAATTAGGAAGCTTAACCAAGCAGGACCTAGCAGCCCTTCCTGAAGGAACTTATACAAATAGTAACAAAATCACTCCAGGGCAGCTGATGAAATGGAGTGAGGGTCAGACCCCAACAAAGATCCACTGTCCATGATAGTAAATATAAATAATATAAATCCTTACTTTAAATATCTGTCTTAATAATTATGATTTATATGGGGGGCTACCTTCTTGTCAGATCTGGTTTGTCACTGTTCTTTTGCTTTGCTTGTTAATACTTGGAATTAGGAGTATTATTAGTTGTTTTTTGTTTGGGTTTTTTTTTGGTACCAGGGATTAAACCCAGGGGTGCTTAGCCACTCAGCAATGTCCCCATCCCATTTTTATTTTTTATTTTGAGTCAAGGTCTCACTAAGTTGCTCAGGGCCTTGCTAAGTTGCTGAGGCTGGCTTTGAACTTGCAGTCCTCCTGCCTCAGCCCCCCCGAGCTGCTGGGATGACAGGTGTGTGCGCCTCCACACCTGGCATTAGTTCTTGCTTACTGCTCACTTTTACTTGGCAAGCAGCCCCAAATTGATAGAAGCATATCAATACCAGGAGTAGGTAGGTATTGCTGTAACAAATACATAAATATTTGGAAGCGGTTGTTTTCAAAGTGTAGGGGAGAGTTTCGAGGTTTAGGCTAGGAAAAGCCAAGAATACTGTAACCGGGTTCTTTCTGATCAGGGCTTGGAGAGAAAGAGGAGTCAAGCAGAGGGCTGGCAGAGATATGGGTGGTAAAGTCCACTGTGATGAGGGCTCAGGTGGACACCAGGGATGTGTTACTAGACGAAGGAGAAAAGCCTTGTTATAAAGTGGCAAAGAACTTCCCAGACTGTGTACATGTTGTGTTGTTTTGTGGAAGAGAGAACTCATGAACTATGATATTAGTTAACTGAAGCAATTCCTCAGCAAAGTGTTGAAGGAACGGCTTGGTTCTTCTTGACTAGTGACAGTAAATTGTGAAAAGAAAGAAATAAATTAAAGAAGGAATCCCTGGTCTGGAGCAGTGGCTCAGCAGTTACGGTGCTTGCTTGGCATGCGTAAGGACGTGGGTTAGAACTCCAGCACCACGTACACAACAAAGTGTCAGAGCAAGGAAAACCAGATGAAAAACTAAAATTGATTATCTCTTTCATTCATTTTCTCACTGTCCCTCTCTCTTAGAGAGAGAGAGAGAGAGAGAGAGAGAATTGATTCTCTCATTCATTTTCTCACTGTCCCTCTCTCTTAGAGAGAGAGAGAGAGAGAGAGAGAGAGAAGGAACTGCTAAGCACAAAGGAACCAGAACTTGAAGATTTGGAAAATTCTTAATCTGTATATAATGCAAAGAATGAGAAAGCGCATTCAGAAGGGAATACTAAGGGTGTGGCTGACTTACCCAAGGATAGGGAGTTTAGTGTGGGTGTGAACCCTGGATCTAATCAGCTATCTCAACAGATACCACAGAAACAAGCCCAGATGAGACAAAAGAGAACAGAGAAAACTATGAGATAAAGTTGTGAATATGAATTACCCCTTGAGCAAAGGGTGGAAGGTCCTCAAAAGCAATTCAGGGATCACCCTAGGTCCAGAGTGCTTGTGCTCCTCGAAACAAGGCTGCTGCTTATTAGCCTTAAGGTGTGATGGAGTTTGCCTTGCTAGTTTTGGTCTTGCTTGTTCATCACCCCTTTCTTCCTTAAAATTTTTCATTTTTGGAATAGGAATATCTGTCCGATGCCTTTCATACCATTGTATTTGGGAAGCACAAAACTTGCTGGGATGCACGGGCTCGTAGCTGGAGAGGAATTTTGCCTGAGGATGAATCTCAAGTCTCACATGTATTTCATTTAGATCACATTTAGATGAGACTTGATGTTTAGAATTGCTGCAAGAATGAGCTAAGACTTGTGGCACTGTTGGGATGGAATGAATGTACTTTGCTTGTATCAAAGACATGAATTTTGGGGGGTCCAGAGGCAGAATGTTTTGGACTGAATGTTTGTATCCTCCCAGATTTATGTGTTGAAACTCTAATTCTCAAGATGATGGTATTAGGAGGTAAGTCCTTGGCTTGGAGAGGTAATTAGGTTCAGATGAGGTCAAGAGGGTGCAGCCCTTGTGATTGTACTAGTGATCTTATAATGAAAGGAAGAGAGAACAGAGATTCTTCTCTCCACCTTGTGAAGATATTGCAAGAAGGCAGCCATCTGCAAGCCAGGAAGAGGTCCCTTCCCAGACACCAAATCTGCCAGTATGTTGATCTTGACCTCCCAGACTCAAGAACAATGAGAAATAAATGTCTGTTGTTTAAGCCACTCAGTCTTTGGTATTTGTCATGGCTCTTTGAGTTGACTAAGAATTTAGTTGTGCTTAATCCTAATTTCCGGATTGGGTCTGCATGACCACAGAACTTTGAATTACCTTCACATTCAGAAAAATCATGAGTTCGCAGGAATTTTATTCAGGTAGGGGAAACACTAGTTCACAAAGACAACTTAAAGGGATGGCAGAAGAAGAAAATATAGTTATTTGCGATCATATCTCATAAGTCATACCTGTGAAACAGACCAGTATGTAAATGAAAGGAGAGATTTAGAATTTTCTGCCTGCACTCAAAAGTTTACTGCATACATGTTCCCATCATACATTGGAAACCCCTCCTGAGCTGAATGCAAAATTTGGTTGAGAAATTGAGAGAGAAAATATTTCCAATGCGTTTGATGTTAAAGAGCAAAGTTAGAAAAAAAAAACAAATTCAGAAAAACAACACATACTTGGTTATGGTCCAAATGTTTATTTCCTCCCAAAATTCATAATTGAAATCCTACCCCAAGGGTGATTTGGGAGGTGGGGCCTTTGAAAAGTCATTAGATGATCAGGGTGGTGCCCTATTGAACAGGATTAGCACCTTACAAAAGAGGCCCCAGAGAGCTGCCATGCTTTTCCACCCTGTGCAGATAGATGGTAGCAGTAACATGACAGCAGCTACGGGCAAGGAAATGGGCCCTCACTAGGTCCCCAATGTGCAGGCACCTTGATTTTGGACTTTCTAGCCTTCAGAAGTAGGAGAAATAAATTTCTGCTTCTAAGCCACGCAGTCTGTGGTATTTTGTTATCGCAACCCAAATGCACTGACACATGCTTCTTGAAGCCCCTGCATATCCGTAAAGGAGAACGAATCCATCATTTTTTACACAAGATGTCTAGATGCCCTGAGCCTGTCCACTCCACCCTGGCGTGGCGATCAGGACAGGGAGTCACGGGGTTTCCTGGCAGCTACTGGAAAGCTCTCTACAGACAGCAGAATTGAGCTTTGAAAGTGACATGCCACCATTCCTGCCATATTCCACAGGCCACATAGACCAACCCTGATTCAACAGGAGGAGACTGCAGGAAGCCAGGAGCACCAAGAGTGGCCATCATGGGGAGCTGGCTACCACCATGAGGTGGTTTCATCACCATCCCTACTTTATAGAGGAGGAAAACGAGACTCCCAACAAAGAAGTACTTGGCTCGAGTTACTCAGCATGGAACAGGCAGAGCTGGGGTTCAGACTGGGCCACATCCCTTACGGCACTGTTTTGCACTCCGGCCCCACCACAGTCCTTTTTTTTCCTAACTTCCTTTCTTCCCCCACTGCATTGCAAATGAGATGCATTTCCTTTTGCTTAGACCGTTTTGAAAGTCTTTGTTACTTAAGGGTGGGGATTGGAGGGTTTCCAAAGAAGGAAACATACCAACAACATCTGGCCACAGTGCCTCACACACACACAACCAGGAAAATACAGACTGGGAAGGACAAGACCAGCCCCAGCATCAGAGCCCGGAATTTACAAAACAACACCAGGCAGGGCAGGCTGTGGCCATATTCTGTTAAATTCCCCTCCTTCGTGGTTGTTTGGGTCAGGCTATTGTCCCCCAAGAACCGGTGAGCTAAACTGAGCAATATGTTGCTAAAATAAGTCTGTGAGATTAGACCTTCAGAAACAAAAGCCGGAAAGACAAACTATATTTCCTATAATATGTGGAACTGTGGGTTAGCAATTTGACAATGGGATGAAGAGGGCAATTTATAGTTGGGAAGGAACTGGAACTTATGTACAATAGTGCTTGTATATATGCTCATGAGGTAGAATTTTGTTGCTCTTTTGTTTTGATCTTTTTAAAAATTTTTTTATTTTTAATTTTTTTTAAGAGAGAAGGACAGTGAGAGAGAGACACACACAGAGAGAGAAAGAGAATCAATTTTTATTGAATTTTTCACATGGGTTTTGTTGCTCCGACACTCAGTTTTGTACGTGGGTGCTGGGATTTGAACCGGTGTACTTGCGCATGCCGGACAAGCGCTATAACCACTCCAACCCCTTGTTTTGATCTTTTAAACCAAATTTATAGTACGTTGCACCAATAGTTGTAGGTTATAGCACAGCATTAATTGATATGCATACTTGCGTTATGGAATTTAGTGAACTATTTTCTCAGGACTTTCTATGTTCCACATCTATTCTAAGTGCTTCAAACACATTAACATATATCAATTAAGCCTGATAAGAACACTGGAGGTAGATACTATTAGCTACAGATGGGAAAACTGAGGCATAGAGCGATTAAATAACTAGCCAAGATGGCATGGTTAGTCAATTCTGGAATTGGGATGCAATGCAAACCAGTTACTCTGGCTCCAGGCCCTGGTTTGTTTATATATTTAATTTTTGTACCAGGGACTGAACCCAGAGGTGCTTATCTACTGAGCCACGTCCCCAGTCCTTTTAATTTTTTATTTTGAGACAGAGTCTTGCTAAACTGCTTAGGGCCTTGCCAAGTTACTGAGGCTGGCCTTGAATTTGCGATCCTTTGGATTCTGCCTCCTGAGCTGCTGGGATTACATGGGCATGGCCACCACACCTTGTTTAGTTTTTAATCAGGCTTTTGCCAGGTACAAAAAGACCAACGCATATTTCACTCTTTTGTGATTCTGCACAGCCATTCTCGCCACTGGGATCCCCTTCCTCCCATTCTCACCCTTTCCTTGCCTACCCAGCAAGCTCCTGCTTCTGTTTTGAGAGTAAATTCCGATTTACCCTGTGCTTGGAGCCTTCTGTGACTTACAGACAGATTTAGGCTTCTGTTGGTTGTGTTCTCAATGTCTTGCTCATACCATAGAAACATTTGCTACTTTTTGTCTATCTAATGTCAAATTAAATAATCAGCCATTGGTCGGAGGCTGTCTGTATCCTTGAGTTCCTACCCAACAAACTGAAACCTTATTTAGCAATATATTTTTGCAACCAATAACTAAGTCTTAGTCACCCATAGGCAGCAGCTGATCGAGCCATGCCCCAAAAAGGTAGATGCTCTTCCTGCTCAACCTATAAAAACTTTCTGCTCACTGCTGAGTGGGGCTCTTTGAACCCTTTCTGGTTTTGAATGCTGCCTGAATCATGGATCATTCTTTGCTCCAATAAGCTCTATTAAATTTAATTCATCTAAATTTTTTCTTTTTTTAAAAGAGAGGGACAGTGAGACAAGACAGATCAATTTTATTTAGTTTTGCATGTGGCTTTCATTGCTCCAACACTTCATTGTGTGTGTGGTGCTAGAGTTGGAACCTGTGTCCTCATGCATGCTAGGCAAGCACAATAACTGCTGAGCTACCACTCCAGCCCCTAAAGTTTTTCTTATAACACTAGCTTCTAGTCTCCCTTCTCTGGCAGCAGTGCTTTGACCCATCTGTCTGTCCTTTAATTTGGAAGTAGCCCAAAGCCGATGAAAGTGAAGTCAATGCTAGTGCCAAAGAGGGCCTCAGGCGGAGACAGGAAGAGCCCAAGTTCAAGGCCAACATGGGCAACTTAGCAAGACCTTGTCTTAAAATAAAAGAAATTAAAAAGTGCTGGGGGTGTAGCTCAGTGGTAAAGGGTCCCTGGGTTCAGTCACTACCAACATCTCTATGGTGAATTCTGAGAATGAGCAGCAGCTGCTGGGAAGAAATCCAGTTCCGCAGTAAGCCTGGGGCTTGCACACTGACTTCTTGTCTTCACAGGCTGCCTGAGAATGAAGCCAGACAGGAGAGTGGAGAGTCTGCGAGCAGCCCTGATCCTCTGGACCATGTGCTCCCTAAATTCCAGCCGATGTCTTGTATTCTGCGCTCTAACAAACTCCCTTTTTGGCTTACAGCAGTTTGCGCTTTTATCATTTGCAACTTTAGGAATATTAGGCAATAGATATATTTATTTCATGGTCTATGTCTATGTATCTATAGCTCTTTCATTCGTGTATTTCTCTACTAGACCATATTCTTTTTTTAGAGAGAGAGAAGATTAATTTTATTAATTTTTTTTCATCTGGCCTTTGTTTCTTGGACACTTAGTTGTATATGTGTGCTGGGGTTTGAACCCAGGTCCTTGCACATGCTAGGCAAAGGCTCCAATTTCTGAGCCACCGCTCCAGTCCCTAGACCATAATTCTTTAAGGGTATCAGAAGCTCAATAAACATTTGTGGCTGCGGGGTGTTTTTTCCGGGCACTGGGCCTAGAGGAGGGACATTGCTAGGGAGGCTAGTGAACTTGATTCAAGATGTGATCCAGGATAAGGGTGGGTAATTGCGGGGGGCTCTTGTGGGTAAATCTAATTTTCAGAATTTATATATATATTATATTATTTTGTTCGAAGCTTGTTTGATTGTTCAACAAATAAATTTCTTAAAAAAAAAAGATGTGATCCAGGGACTCTGTCTGGTGAAAGGGTGGAATTGAAACAGAAGGGATAGATGTCAGACAAAGATTCAGCAGAGCAGGGATATAGAATGGGTGGAGCAATAGTTAGATTAAAGCCTGGGTGCCACCCTGTTCTGCGTGTTTGTGTCTGAGGGCATTTCAGTAGTTTCTCTTTAGCAGTCATCCTAAATTAAAATTTTGTTTAAACAGCCAGTTATTACCCGTCTAAATCACCCATCTCTGCCAGCTTGTCACAAGTAGAAAAATCAACGTTAGGCAATCAGAGATTTGCATTTAAGCAAATGAACATGATGGTCAAAGAAAAGAGCTTTGTTAAATAACACCTTCAGGTCTTCTTAAGGGCAGGGCTGGGGGTTCAGAGGTCCACAGAATTCAATTTTCAGTGAAGGCGACTCCTGGACCACTTCCTGAGCATCAGCAAAATAGAATTTGGGAGATGAAGTTGCCCTTGCTTTCTCTAGCCACCAGGCAAGAGGCTATTCCTAGGAAGATGCTGGAAGGAGTGAGAAGCAGCACCCAACGACCAGCTCCAGGACTGAGTGCAAGGGAGGCATGAGACCTTCTTAGTTTCCCATCATCTCCCACAAGAAAGCAGCCAAGTCCTGCACAAGCTGAACATCTCCACTCTCAGCCTGCCCCTGAGAGAGGTCAGGAGGAAAAGGCGCCATTTATTTTGCTGTGAGGTGATTGCTTTCTGCTCTCTGACTTTGACACTGTTCAGACTCTCAGCTACAAGGTGGACTCTGGGTGAGTGGGCCCAGGAAAGACCTGGTTCTCCAAGTACATCTACAACAGTGCTGCACAAAACAAGCTTTCTGTGAGTAGGGTGTGGTGGCACACACCTGTAACCCCAGCTGCTTGGGAGGCTGAGGCAGGAGGGTTGCAAGTTCAAGGCCAGCCTCAGCAATTTAGCAGTTCCTAAGCAACTTAGTGAGACCCTGTTTCAAAATTTAAAAATTTAAAAATGAAAAAAATTTAAAAAGGGAGCTGGGGATGTGACTCAGTGGTAAAGTGCCCTGGGTACCAAAAGAAAAAAAAAACCCACACAAACAAAAAATTTCAGTAGTGATGGAAAGGTCTTATATTTGTGCAGTTCATTATGGAAGAGGCCGTTGAGCAACTGAGTTGTGGCTACTGCTATTGAGGAACTGATTTTTTTGTGTGTATGTGTGTTGTATCTTTATTTATGATACTGAAATCTGAAACAAAACACCAAGAGACTAGAAAAGTGATATATATATATATATATATATATATATATATATATATTCACACAATGGGATATTCTATAACAATGCAAATGATATACTACTATAACTTTACAAGATAGTTGCTACATAAGATTATAGAAATATAATTGAAAAGGATGTAGAAATTTATATTTGAGTAGTTATCTTTAAATTAAGTAGTAATGTGGGAACATGAGGTAGGTGTCTGGTCTGCTTACTGCATAGCAAATCAGCTGATTTGCCAGATACTGATAAATTCACTTTGTGAAAATTAATTGACTTGGATGGTTTTGATTTGTGCACTTTTATGTAATCTACATTCAAGAAAGGCCTTTAAAGGGCCATTAAAAAAAGAAGTGCCTTTCCCATTTTAATATTATCTAAAAATCTTCTATAATTTCCATCTAAAATGTGTAGACATAAATTCCTTAACCCATGATTTTTATTTGATGTTACTATTGACTTAAAATTAATTCTTTTTTCACTGTGGTATTTTTCATCCATTTGGATTTTTTTAAATTGGTTCATCGTTGTCTTAGATAATGAAGGGATTTGTTGGTTCACATTCATACATGCATACATATTGACAAAGTTGCTTAAACCTGATCCTTGTCCAGGATCTCCCCCTTCCACCACTCCCCAATCTCATGACTCCTCTGTAGTTCCCCCAAGTTACAGATATAAATGACTGTATACATGTAAGTTAAGCCTTACTAGATTTATAAGCCTGCCTCGGTATATTTGGGATTCCCATGGGAATCAACTGTACTCTACTGTATTGAACACCCCCTTTACCCTCCCTTTCCTTCCCTCCCACTGCCCTTCATGGCTATAGTCCCCAAAGCTTATGTGTTACATCAGATTAGGTGGCTCTATTAAATAAAATTTACTAGCTTTCATCCTATCCAGCTTCCACATACGAGAGGAAAACATTTGACCCTTAAGCCTCTGGGTTTGGCTTGTTTCACTCAGCATGTTTTTTCCATTTCCATGCATTCACCTGCAAAAGCCATGGTGTCTTTCTTTCTAATGCCTGAGCAGTACCCCATTGTGTGTTTTGGGATCCATTCACCCAGTGAAGGGCATCTAGGTTGTTTCCATAATTCGCTATTGCAAATTTAGCTGCTATAAACATCGATGTAGATGGATCTCTGTAATAAGTTGATTGTAAATATCCAGGAGTGGGATAGTGGGGTCATACGGTGGTTCCATCCCTAATTGTTTGAGGAGTCTCTGCAGTGCTTTTCCAGAGTTGCTGTACCAGTTTGACATCCTACCAACAGAGTTTTAGTGGAGGAACTGAATTTTTAACATAGTTTAACTAAGTAAAATTTAAGCAGTGTTGAGTGGCTACCGTATTGGATAGCCTAATTTTATAGCTTTCTTCTCTCTGCCTTTCCTGTCCTGCTCAGTCTTCTACTGCTTTCTCCTTATTCCTCTCTGGTGTTCAGAAATACTCCTGTGAATGTAGATTTTCCATATTCTAAAACCCTCTCAGTCTGGGCAGAGCTCTAACCCAGCGGACACACATGAGTCACTTGAATGCAGTCTCTTTTAACTGAAGGGAAAGATTTTTGATGGTGAATCAAAATCAGAATCCTTAAGGAATAAAATGACTACTGTCATTTTACATTACTAGGTTTTTTGTTTTTTTACACAACTCCTTTAAAATGATTATTTTCCCTTTTTTTTTTTGAGAGAGAGGGGCAATGAGAGAGAAAGAGAGAATCAATTTTATTTAGTTTTTCACGTGGCTTTCATTGCTCTGACACTTTGTTGTGTACATGGTGCTGGGGTTTGAACCCGTGTACTCGTGCATGCCAGGCAAGTGCTGTAACCACCCAGCCACCTCTCCAGCCCCAATTATTCACCTTTTAATAAAAACAAAACAAAAACCCATTAGATCCTCAAGGGCATAGAATGTGTTTGTAAGGAGTTCAGGAGTCAGGCTCCCTGGTTCAAGATTTGACTCAGTAATTGTCTCTACACTCATGGACAAATTATTTCCCTCGTCAGAATCTCAGTTGTCTCTGTAACAGAGTGAAGAATACTGACCTGTGAGGTTGTGATACAGCTGAAATCCTGTCCCTAAGAAAAGCACCTAGGACAGAGGCTGATTGACGTTACCTGGCACAGAGCAGGCGGTTCTGGAGGACTGTGGGTTCAGGATGAGGCCACCAGGGGGCAGTAGAGCCTCGCGTATAAAGACCTAAGGGCGCACTGGCCGCCTTCATCAGGTTCCCAAAGCTCCCTCCAGAAGCCCCTGCAGTTCGAGGGAGCAGAGAGCAGCGCCTGCCTCAGGTCTTCAAGGGGAGAGCCTCTCTTTGCCTCACCTTGCCTCTCCTTTCTCCCAGCTCTCTGCGGTGAGGAACATTTCCCTTTCCACCCGTATTACTCCCTACCAGGACAAAACTGCACAGACTGGGTGGAGGCCAGAAACCAGGGTCAAAGTGGCCAGGGTTAATGTCTGGCTGGTCCTCTCACTGTGTCCCCAGAGGCCTCTGCTCTAACCTTGGAGAGAAAGAGACCATCTCTCATGTGTTTCTTCCTCTTCTTAAAAGGACACAGTCCTAGCTGGGTGGCCCCACCCTTTAGACCTGTGTAGCCTCCATTGCCTCCCTGAAGGCTCCACCTCCCAACACAAATTGCGGGTAGGGCGTCAGTGTACAAATCTGGAGTGACGCAAGCAGTCCATAATACCCATCTTTCCCCCCTTCTCTTTCTTTTTAAAATTATTATTATTTATTATTATTATTATTGATACTAGAGATTGAACCCACGGGTGCTTAATCGCTGAGGTACAGCCCCAGCCCTTTTTATTTTTTATTTTGAGACAAGGTCTAAGTGCTATTCCCTATGAATCCTGCCCTGCCAATCACTCAAGATTAATAAAGCTTTTCTAAGACTAGTTTTATCGGTGGTCAACTGAACAGCTCTAGGGGGCGCCCTTCAATCCTAGCACAGGTGTGTGTACACATAGGACAATATTGACAGAGCTAGCAGTCCAGGTCTTTAGGAAGAGGAGTCTTCTAATTCACACGTGGTGTGGGCCCCCTTCCTTTCATTCCCTTTCTTCTGCTTCTCCTCTTTCCTATTCTCCACTTCTCCATGTCCCCAAAGAGATTATTTAAAGCCTCACGTCACGCATTGGTTCAGTACCTTTGCCACCTGCCCCTGTTTTTGTACCTTTAAACCAGCAAGTCCACCCACACCCAGGGCACTTCACACCCAATAGAATGAGCCCCAACATCCTGGGATCATTCACAGTCTGCATTTACCATGGGGCAGACATTAGAACTCAAAGAAGAGGGAAGGCATATAGCACCGCAGCCTACTAATATTCCCCAGATCCTCAGTGCTGCAGTTTGAATCCCTCTCTCCATATTACATTTAATCATCAAAATAATCTTATTTTCTAGGTGAGAAAACTAAGCTTCAAAGAATGTGACAGAGGCTCCTAACTGTTCCCTAATGTCCGTGTGCTTCCCCTTTCCTTTGGAGGCAGAAGCAATTTTAGCTGGACACATGGCTAAGAATAGTTCACATTTCTCAGCCTCTCTTGAAATTTAGTGTGACTAAATTCTGACTAATGGGATGAGAGTAGAAATCTGATGCCTCTGCCATTCCAGGGTCCCATCCTTAGCAGGAAGCTGGTTGTCCTCCAAGTCCCTTTCTCCTTGTCTTGGCTAAGAGAGAACTGGGACAGTAGTGCCCCAGCTTTGACCATGAAGGCAAGGAACACAGGCTGGAGAAGAACAATTCGGAAGAAGCCTGGCCTCTGGGGGAAGCTGGTGGGCAAAACCACATGGCTACCCTGCATCTATCCTGAGATTATTATGCAGATAAGAAGCACACTTCTATTTTTAAAAATCACTTTGCGCCTCTTTGTTACAGCATCTCAACCTGTACTCTGACTAACTCAGGGAGAGGTTAAGTAATGTGCTAGAGATCACACAGTGAATAGATGGCAGCGGAAGAATTGGAATCCATGGTCCAAACTTCTATTCTCTATCTATACAATGGCAATATCTTATTTCTCAAAAAGCTGTAACCTGGGGGTGGAGTGGTTGGTTGCTCAGTGGTTATGGCACTTGCCTGGCATGTGCAAGGACATGGGTTAGAATCCCAGCAACACGTATACAACTGTTGGAGCAGCAAAGGCCACAAGAAAAACTAAATAAAATTGATTCTCTCTCTTAAAAAAAAAAAGTTTTAACCCCCATGGAAGAAAGCACCCTGCATTGGCCATTGAAAGACAGTCAGATGTCCGTCCCTCAGCTTCCTTCCTGAGTACCTGAAATCCCCACTATTAGTTCATGCTTTGGGGAGTTTGGAGTCTGGTTAAAAACCCAACTTCATATGGGGTGTGGGGGCAGCACTGGAAGCCATTGTCATGGATGGACTTCCTGGCAGTAGACAACCTCTCACCATCTGGCCTGTCAGAGTCAAGAGAAAGTGGGACATGAGGCAGGTGAAATTTGATGGAAGGCAGTGTGGAGGTAGGCAAAAATCACATCTCTACTCAAGGGAAGAGAGTATCAGAAAGGAAAACAGAGAGGCCTCTTGCCTTGAAGGAAGATGTGGTAGACAGAATGATGTCCATCTGGGCTCCCAGCCACGTCCAAGTTCTGCTTCCCCAGAACAGCAGATGTGTTTCTTTCCATAGCAAAGGAGCTTTGCAGCTGTGCTCAAGGATGCTGAGATGAGCAGGTTATTTTAGATGATTTGGGTGGACCCCGTCTAATCTCAGGGAGCCTCACATAGGCAAGACGGAGGCATTGCTGTATTGCTGGCTTTGCAGAGAAAGGGGCCATGAGCCAAGGAACGCAGGGAGCCTCTAGAAGCTGGAAAACGAAAAGGCTTCTTCTCTAAAACATCCAGGGGAACAAAGCTGCTGTCACCTTGATTTTAGATGTGTTAAACCCATTGGGAACTTCTGTCCCCCAGCTCTGTAAGATGATCAACTCGTGGGGTTTTAAGCCCAAATTTGTGGAGAAGCAACAAGGAATGGTCAGTTTGGGGCTGGAGGGGTGGCTCAGCGGTTATGGTGCTTGCCTGGCATGCGTGAAGACACGGGTTCAAACCCCAGCACCACGTACACAACGAAGTGTTGGAGCAACAAAAGTAACATGAAAAACTAAATAAAATTAATTCTCTTTCTCTCTTCTCTCACTGTCACTCTCTCTCTCTCTAAA